>SDVV010022300.1:0-12973 GCA_016164225.1 Gammarus roeselii | reverse complement strand
GTCTTTGTCCGCACCAACAGAGTACGGCGCCCGCTCGAAGCACCATACGAAGGACCATTTGAGGTAGTTCAATGAACACCGACACACTACACCATCAAGCGAAGAGGCAAAACCGACAATGTCCATGTCTCTCGTTTGAAAGTGGCCCATGGCATAGACGACGTATTCCCTGAAAGACATTCACATGACAGGATAAGTATCGGAAACGTGCCGTCAACCACACCAGGCCCAGCCCGAGTTCCCACACCAGACGCACCACGTCCAGAGGACCGGCACACGCCACAAACCCAGACTACCAAACAACCAGCAAAATTGCCACCGCAAGCCCCCACAGGACGGAGAGTACAAATAAACCCACAACCTCAAGTTAGGTTGTTCACTCGAACCACCAGGTCTGGCAGAGCAGTAAGAGCACCAGACCGCCTCAACATGTAGCTAACGCTGCGCATTTGGCCGTCAGCCAAGCAAGGGAGGAAACAATACTGCATCCCTGGCTGCAGTCTGAATGGGGAGTGATGTAGAGGTCCTTAATTGACCCTACATTATTTTTAATAAACACTAAACGCATTATATGTGCATCACAAGCCTATTACGATTAGGCAATCACATATTTTGATCTCATTGTTGCATATCTCTGTAGGTAGCAACAACATTTCGTTCAGTTATCACAAACAGCTTCCAATTATAATGGCAGTGCAACAAATATTTATTTTAGCTAAATATATTGTATAACCCACGCACTAAAAGCCATGGAACATGAATCAGATGGAATAAATGATTCAGAGAAATATTCTTACAAAATTCAGTGAATTTTTTGGTTTCATATAATCTGGCAACAAGCGAAGCGGGTTTGTTTTTCTAGACTCTTCCATTTGACGCGTCGCACAAGCTCACGTGATACCAGTCCTCTCATAACCAACACAACAAAGTTAGGGAAGTGATCCAGGCCGTCGAATTAAGTGTTCATTAGACCTGGCCAAAGTTATAAGATAAAAGTTTCTGGCCCTCTTTAATGCTCTAGTATCCACTTCGTGCTAGGCTAGTAAATTAATAAAGGTTTACCTTGGATGCTACTCCACAGAAGACAGGTGAGAACAGTGTAATGTCCTATTCCCAGTGTAGAGCAGAACTTATTGTAAAGACCTGGTTGCAAGATTGCAACAGCAGGCACAAAGCTGACTATGAGGGCACATTCCTCTGCTATATGGCATACCAAGAGTTACTTGTGTGTGATAAAATAGAAATCTTCTATTCTGAGTAGCACCCTACCTTGATCCATACCTATGTATACTGTACATATATAGCTATATAGTGCCTATAGAATGAAATGATCTATATTTTATAATCTATAAATATTTGAACGCAACATAGATTATTAATGCCCTTTCCTACTTTCATGCTTTAGGCTAGCTAAAGGAATTTATACTATCAATAATTTGGATATCAAGTCTAACTTTATTTTTGTGTCAGCTGAAATTTTATTCAGATTTCAAGAAGTTTATTTCATAACACCTAATTCTAAAATATAGTGAGTCATTACCACTTAACGGAGCCAGTTTCTCCATTCTTTAACTTCAATAACAATTTGTGCTGACCACTTAACTAGACTTGTGGGTACCAGATTGAGCCACACCTTAGGTTATGATATTTTCCTTAGGCAAAATAATTGTTTAGTACATGCACCCAATCTGTCTGCTGTATGAGGCAGGCAGAATGGTATGTGATTATCCTTCCTACCAAAAATGTTAGCCACAATGTTCTGTGTGCAGCCTTTCACCCCCTGCTACTGAGGCCATGAGGACACCGTCTTCAGGCAAGACAGAATTGAACGGTAGAAGAAATTGAACAAGGTTCCCCCGAAGACATTCCCTCGGGGATCCATTGACGCCACCAAGATTTTCCACCGCCTATTTCTCCTTAACCTATATTTCTTCTTTTCCCCTTCTATATTATCCCTGCACAACCCTGAGTTGAGTAAAGGGTTCAAATCTAACAAAATTAATTACCAAAGCTTGTCATTGTCCTTATCTGTTTTTGGTGCTTCAACATACACCCAACCGTAGGATAGAAAAGGATAGCATAACTTGGAGTCAGATCATGTTCCTGTGCCTTGATAAAGAAAGCACATTTTAATTCTCACAGCTTACAGAAGCTCATATATTAACTTTTCGTGTAACCAAAATAAGGGTGAATCACCCTTCATTATCCACATATTCATTCTTTATAACACCTAAATATTCTTTTAATTTGAGATAATGGAGGAGAATATCTTCCCCATATAATGATTCTTATTTCGTTCATGCTTAAAGGTAGGGTATGTGCATTTGATTATGGGTTATGAAACGGAGTATTTTTTTACAAGTCCCATATTGTGAATAGTTTTGCAGTGTATTTTAGCATTTTAAACATTCATGGTTTTAAACCCTGTTATCATATTGAACCGAATTAAATCTAACTCTAACTGACCGATTTCATGCATCGTCGGTTTTGAACTGTAGCTGTCGTTCAAAACTTTACTAGTCGAACATTTATTGTTACACGGGAGCTGATTTGCAAGAGGGGTCAAGTGTCTGAACATCTAAATCTACAAAATGTGTTGAACTTCAATTTAAATATTTTTGGCCAAATTTAGGTTTATCCGATTCGTTCAGGATGAAAATAGTTGCAGAAGAAATCAGTTATATCCGATTTTCGATAAACAAATCCCAAAACGAATAAGGAGATGTGGTTTCGGGAACTTCACAGGGTAACGAGGAAAAAAAATTCCAATTGTCGACACACATGAGATCTCTCGGAGCTTTGGTATTTAGTCCACCATCAAAAGAAGCGGAGTTTTCTCTCCGCATGCTCGCGAGAGAAAACCAATCTATCAGCACCGACTTTCGGGGCCCTCTATATCGTTCTATATTAACCTTCTACACTTCAAGCTTGGATCTCAACTAACACAATCATTCCTCAGTTCTCAGTAACATATATATATGTTTTTCCTCAGATATTTACCTGTATCTATGAATAGCAACCAATAGCCATTTGTAAGAAGAAAGTCTTGTTCACATGGTGACTTTTTTCAATGGGTCATAACAGTACAGTCGGTTCAAGATCCCTGATCGAGGGGATCAAGATAGAGGGAGACAT
Organism: Gammarus roeselii; assembly: GCA_016164225.1. Lineage (NCBI taxonomy): Eukaryota > Metazoa > Arthropoda > Malacostraca > Amphipoda > Gammaridae > Gammarus > Gammarus roeselii. The sequence continues at coordinate 9,838 of SDVV010022300.1, read as the reverse complement.
TTCAAGAATTTCACAGATTGAAAATGTGTTTAGGTATTAGATTGGTTTTTAAAATTAAAATAAAATCACAATACACAAATAATATGTACCACGTCTTCGTTCGAGCGAACTATCATCAAGCCAACTTTTTTCTAATTAAATATAACACACATCAAAGTTCAAGTACAAGCAGTAAATTTATTCCCTGTTAATGGCATCCCACCGGTCAATAAAAATTGTTGGAGAGCACTCCCTATTTTCCATTATTCAATATGTCACGACAAAAGAAAACGTTACATTGATTTATTTACTTACATCATTGTTCGGTCAACTGGCTTCTAAGTAATATTGATATTCAGTGTCCATCGCGGGATATATCACTAAAATTACCCACGTAGTATTTAGCACTTAAATAACAAACATTTGAACACAAGAACTCTGTTGAAATGAAAGGTTACCTAAGCACATAATAAAAATAGTTCCAGGAGCCATTATGATGGGGTTGTTAATTAAACAGGCTCCCACATATGCGAGGTTGCCGGAAATGTGAGCCTATGAAGCAGGGAGAAATACAGTGGAAATGAAAAGATACTTATGAATAACAAATAGTTGACATGTCAAATTTCATCCAGATGGGAAATTACTGTTGAGTTTCTTCTGCACTTACAGGTAACATTTTAGTCTTCCCCTGATGGTATTGGGACGCCTCCTTTGCGTCTAAAATGAAAGTATCGATCAGAACAAGCGTGGTATTATTAAAAACTTACGTGAAAGTTGGTATCGAAACCTAGGCTGTAGGAACTATCCGCGGTCGACCAACTAAGAGGGAGATGTTCTCCGCGTGTTTGCTGTTTCACAGAGACGCTCTACCAGGTGGCACTTGAACGGAGCGAAGCAGATTCTTTAGAGGCTATGCAGACTCTCAATAGTATTTATACTTATTCACGTTCTGGTATCTATATGGAAAGAATACCAAGTATAGCAGCTCTGTATTTGAGGAACACAATCTGCAATGGAAAAGAAATATCGCGATGTGACAGTGGGAGTTTATTTGAATGAAAAAAACATATGCAAATGATGGTCATACCTGCAAGCATGTGATTGAGTTCAGATGGCACGTTTTAGACGATGAATGATGAGTCCGAGGTTGCTCGTTGGTTGAAGCATATATGTAGGTTTATACAGTGAGTCAAAAGGGAACGAATAAGACTGTAGTACATATAACATTTTGCAGAAGATAGATAATTTAGATTTCACTAATGAATGCAACACGAATGATATAATTTTCCGGTTAGAAAAGTAGCATCATTTTTTCAGATGCTTCTCGTGAAGTATAACAACGCGAAACTTTGTATTTGTCCATTTTTTAGTTACATGACTATTCAATTCCACCTGCGTGGCGTGTGCGAGCCAGAAATATCTATCTTCCTCATGAAACATATCGTAACCAGCGTACTGTCACCATTTTGCGGCAATTTAATAGATGCGTCATCACCTTTCACTACCTCCCCTTTCCCTGGTGAAAGATTTCAACGGCTGGTTGTTGTTGCAGAGTTGTGATGTGCGAAAGAAATTAACTGAGTATTTTGATGACCTGCTGAAAGTCGAGGATGTCATAGAGGCTGATATTGTTGCTCTGGGTGGTGGTGCACGGATGCCGTTCTTGGGAGGGAGACCTGCTGCGGGCATTATCAAGGAAGAGGTAAAGGAGCCGCTAGAGGGGACTGAATCAGGGCTAGTCCCTGGTTTGGACGGCTTTGAGACTGAGTCCCTGGAGAGGCGTGGAGTAACGATAGTTGAAAAGCTGGTGAGGCTACTGAACCTATCTTTTGTGGCAGAAGTGGTGCCGTTCAAGTGTAGCACTGCTTGCAAAGTTCCGCTGTATTGAGTCTAAGGAGATATAGAAAAGATTGCAGCAATTCGATACATTTCAGTATGTTGTGTTGTCGGTAAGTCATATAAGATTGTGCTGATCAAGAGGACTAGATGCAATACGGATGGTGTGATCGTCGAGAAACAAGTGACCGCAGGTGTGGTCGAGGGTATGATTATCAGAATTCTGAATCGAGACAAGATTGAGAAGTACCTTGCAAAGAGCAAGGATGTGTTCTGGGCCTTCGTGGATCTGGGAAAGGCTTACGATAGGTCGACAGAAACTCGTTGTGAAGGGTGCAGCCTTTATAAGTAGTGAGCGGAAATTTACTGTGAAAGGTTCAGAGTTTCGATATCGGAGCATGTCAGTGTGGGGAACGAGGTGAGTTTTTGGTTAACAGTGAAAGTGAGATTGAGACAACGTTGCGTTTTGTCTCCATCCATGTTCTATCCATGTTTGAACGCGAAATGGATGAAATCGTCAGAGAGGTGAACGCGAGTGTGATAAAGATCTATAGCTATTGAGAGCTAATGACCGGAGTTGTTTGGCCTTCAGTCAGTTGTTATTTGCGGATTATACCGTAGTGGTGGAAGATTCGGAGAAGTTATGTAGGCTAGTGCTGGAGTTCGGCAGCCTGACGCAAGTAAATAAATTAAATGTTCAAGGAATGTAGATGGGAGCTGTATTTTTGTGTCCTATTGGAGAAAGTTCAGCGTTTCAATTACCTGGGTTCTCATCTGGGTAAAATCGCAATTGCACTGAGCGGTAGGACGTTAGGTTTGGCAGCAGAGCAAAACTGTGCGCTACGTGGCTGAGACTCATGGTGAGAGGTGAAGAGAGAAGAAAATGTAATGTTTTCATAATTAAATGTTTGAAAATCATGACTGGAGTGACGCTGAGAGGTAGTATCAATAACGACGCTGGTAAAATCGGAATTTGGATGGTGAGGAAATCAGGCACATCACGAGGATGGACGATGGGAGATTGGTGAAAAGGGAAATGGAAGCGGAGGTGAGTGGTCGTAGGCCAAAAGGTAGACCGAAGATAGGGTGAATGGATGACGTGAAGCAGACGTTAAGAAGGAGAGGCATGAGTGGGGAGCGTGCAATGGGAAGGCGTGAGCGGAGTTTTGACGCTGCTCTGAAGAGCTTTCCGGAATGGGCATAGGTAGGTTTGGGCTCGGGTAATATGACGCAGCAGGAGTATGGCAGACAAGCTATCTGGCCCTGATGCTGACACTGATCGTTAATTGCACTGCTTACCCAGAGTATAATTTGTTGACCGCGTTTGTTCCAGTGTGTGAGTGAGAGGAGTCGGAAGTGCACTTTGCTGTCGGTCGCCCCTTCTACCTGGGGAATTCAACATGATGCATGTTTCTGCATGCGCCAATATATCAGATGCTCTTCAGTATTGAAAGTGGATCAATTGATTATTCATACATCTCAGGGTTTCGTCAAGATTTCTTTCTGGGTGAGTACACGGTAAAATAATCTACAAAAGGGACAAAATACAATCAGTATCTTGTGTTAACAATGTTATCAAACTGAATAAGAAAGAGCGGATATCCAAAGATTGACCTTGCGTTACTTTCATATTAGGCGTACGGGCAGATGAAGATTTTTCATTCCGCATCCCAGCTTCTGTCAAGGTAACTAACCCCATAAAACCAAAATTACGCTTCCAAAAGTTTATTGTTCACCCAATTATAAGCTTTGCTGAGATCCATACAAATTTACAAGTTGCATCAGTCACTTTTCCACTGTCGAGCCCATCGATAACATCTTCAGTGGATTTTAATTGAACATGTACAGAATTCCTGGAATCTTGAAAGCCATAATGATTGTTGCTAAGTTGATTTTTAAATGCAAGTGAGTACATGACCAAGCATGCATTATTTTCAAAATATTGCTAAAATATTGATATTGGACAATATTTCGATGTGTTTTAGAATTTATCTTGACAAATTATATATGTCAGAGAATTGACAGCAACGAGAAAAAATCCACGCTGAAGCTACCATAGTCACAGAGATTGCTTTAATTACGTTGATAACATTAGTTGAAATGTTATCCCGGCTTATATATGTTTTTTTTTAGCATTTATGGTTTATTTTCATTCGTTTGGGTATTGCATTCCCGCTCAATATTCAAAATACAGTTGTCGCTGATATTAAATTCCCTTTGGGTGCAAGGTATAACATTTGAATAAATATTGAAGTGATTTGAAGTCGTTGGGGAATCAGTGATGTCCCTGTGATCAATAATAGTGTACTCAAATTACTATTTTTATTTCAAAAGGTTTTCAATGATTGTCCAGACATGTTTGCTATTTCCTCTAGAGATCTCAATCTGATTTGGAATATGATTTTCCCCTAGCAATTGTTGTCAGCTTTACTAGCGTATTGTTGTAACGTTCATCTTCATGTTCATTCGTCAGGGGATGCCTCACGAATCGACGGTATAGTACGTCTTTTTTTGACATGTAAACCAGGAGTCACACGTGGTTTCTTAGCTTTTTCGTGGGGAAACAACGTTCTTAATAAAGAGAAATGAGTCTCGAATAGCTATTAACTGTGGAACTGTGTGAAGGCATCATTTTGCTGTACTCTGGATTGTATATCATTGTAGACGAAGATTCTAAATGCCCCCTTGATATTTTAAACTCAGCGGTCGTCTTATTTACGATAGGTAATTCAGTCGGGTTACGGCGTTAGTTTGAAATCGGTATCGGAATGGAAATAGGGTAGTGTCGGAGACATTTGAAATCGTTCCAGCTGCATGAGAAATACTATTGACATTGTTGGTGGAAATGATTTCTTCTTGAGTTGCATGTGAAGCAGTTCTACAGCTGGCACAGTAACTAATGGGTACAAACAATGCGAAAGGGAATAAATACGATAATCAACAACAGAATTGGGGTTATGATATTGAAGCATTGAAGCAGATTTACTTTGAAATCCCCCATGTGTGCCTTTTAAAATGAGCTACATCAGACTCCCTACGGCAAACTAACCCAATTGTTATAACCCTACAATCACAATAAATAACGACGAGTCACTACACTCATATAAATAAATTGTATCAATGTCTGTGCTGATCATGACCCCATTCAGTTTCTATCAGGCTACTGATAATGTGTGTATTGGCTCAGTTGATTGACTACACAAATATTTTTGACGTTTATTCATGAACATATATCAGGAAATGACTCATTCCAAGGAGAATATTTTAAATGACTTTATTTGGTGGATTCACAGTTTAGCACATTAGTCTATACATAGCTCTCTGGGGGTGTAGAAGGGGAGGGGTAATAGCACCTCTGATCGATGACCACAACAGTGTTACCGTTCGTAGTACACTATAGAACAAAACTGGACATATTGTCGCCTTTTCCCTTGAAATCGTCAGACTCTTTTGATCTCAAAAGTTAATTCTCAAGAATTGACCGTGTCACATTATTTGAGATCCAACCGAGATCTGTGTTGATGAGGGATATTGGGCTCTCCGATGAGGGATCTTGGTCTCTCATCGAGTAATCAAGGTTCCATGGTAACGCATCCTTAACAGCGGGCGAATACCATGTAACGTGTTCATTATTAACGTAAATGTAATAGAGGCTAATTACTGATTTAGCCAGCAACAACATATGTAAGCTGACCCGAAAATACTGAAACTGCATTGAACAGGGTGTCAACTGCCTAATGCTTATAAATTAGCACTCAATTTTTCTTATGTATCGTGAGTTTTATCTTCGTGACTAATTCAGCTGTTCTATAATAGTGATATATTTCAATACGATGAACTTAGTACTTTTGCTGAAAACAGATGCTCATTGGTGTCATTACTAATCTTAATGAGCGTGGATGGGACGCATATTTAGATCAGTTCTGATACTTGTCTGTTTTCATTCATATTTGCCTACCGATTCGACAGCTGTATTATGATAAGTGTCATTTATCGATGTTCTGATATTTAGCTCCACCGGGGGAAGTTAATTCTATTGACCACGTGATGTATGAGAGATGATATTGCCTTTTGTCGTGCTCCGCCGCATACAACCAGTTGCTGTACGGTTATTACTGTTTAATTGTTGTCAATTTAGGGTGAAACAATCCAGCATCAGCTAAAAATTTTCATCAGTATAATTATGATTTGTCCATCATAACAAACGCAGCTTTGTTGGGACAGTATATGTGCATTACATATATTATTATATTACTGAAGGGTAGTAATCCTTGACAGTGTTTGTTGAATTTGATAACACATAATATTTTCAACATTTTCAATTGAATTTATTTTATTTGTAAATGCAAAATATATTTATGAACGTCATGTATTACTTTCATTATTTACCGTTGTCCGATGAATAAAGACATCGTTAGATCTTGTTCTAAATCCAGTGAATTTTGTTTATATTGCGATGTGTTGGGAACCACTTTAATTTTAGTTACAACATACATTCAAGAGGCATTCTTGTCATACGTTGCCATAGGCAAGCTCTTCAGCTTCACTAACTTAATATATACTTAAAATTTTAAAATCCAATTTACTATTCACTTTTTCATTTTTGAAATTCTCGTACTCGTAATTGTTCGCTCAGTGAATAGTGTGGTAATAAAACTTTGCAGGTGCATTCAATTTTGTTCTCTGTGTATACATGGATCTGCTTCGATGTAATTTGTTTTCCTATAACCGATAAATAACTAGTGTTGTAAAAACTGCAGGTGCCATTCCTAGAATTATTCACTGTTTCACGGAGGTGAAAGGAAGATCACAACAATTTCAAATTACTTGTTTACGGCCACCCAAATAACGTGGAATTTATTAGGAAAATTTAATAAAAACGGGGGTCGAATTTTTTTAACCTCTTGCTTGATCGAGAGCAAACAAGTTTACTGGGAGTATTATTTAGATTCAAATTATCTGAAAAATATAACTATTTTTCAGTTTAATTAAGCTGGCAGCGTGGAGATTTTTTATCCCGAATGATTCGAGAAATAAAAATGTTGACACAATAAAACGAAAATTCAATTCAATTTTTTCTTAATAAAATTATCCTCTTACGTGCACAGGGGCATAGAGATAATAACATGATACCCCAACAGTGATATATGAATCAAGAATGGTAAACCGTGAAACAAAAAGTCTCCTGACAAGTAGTTGAAATTATGATGTGCAGTCACCTTGCTTTAAAAACCCTTCACAGGATAACAATTTGATTTATAACAATTTGCAGTGAAAACGAACTTTGAACATCCGCTAGTAGTATAAAGGGTCCCTAAACGCAAATTAGTGAGGGATTATAGATAGGCGTTTATAGAGTTACTTTTGGTGGGCAGGTTAGGGCGCGGTGCATGCAACATTGACTCACCGAGCGTACGGGGGTTCGCGCAGATACGGGGGGGGGAGGGGCGTAGGGTACTGGAACTGGTTTGGCGCGAAAGAAGCGGACAGACGGAATGCTTTTACATGTTAAAGGGTTATATATTTACATAAGGGTATAAGCATTTCAATGCTTGGGGGGATATTGAATCTTCGTTGCTTGCATATTGCATTTCAATGCTATCTCATCTGAATGTTTTTTTGGGGGTATTGATAGATAAACATTTTATAGGAATTTTTATTGATGATAATTTATAAGTATTATTATATATTAAAAAGCCTCACTTTCCGGACACTTTCATGATGATTTTTCAACCTCGATATCATTTTCTACGTTGCTTGCTGTTGATCAATTTTACACGTAGCATGGATTCAATTAGTTTATTGGTATTTTTATCCGATTGTATTAATCATTACCCTTGCGCTAAGCTTTACTTACTTCTGCAGTATCTCCTCCCTTCGTTTTTTCTATGCTGTGAGATATCCGATGAAGGAAAATATATACAATATTTACAGGATGACTGAATCATTCCTAGAGAAGAATCACTTAGGAGTATAATTGACTCAATCGATGCTTGATTGGTGGGCTCGTAGCGGTGGGGGGTTGGGATAGTTTTTGTATGTTGTGTTCATTAATCACTATGGATTTTTTTCATAGGATTAGTGTGGTAGGCATGTCTTATAACTCAATTTGCAGCCTTAGTATGCGAACGGCCCTGTTTGTACCAGCCTGAAGGTTGGATTGCAGGCAAGGTTCTGTGTTTCCCATCTATTAAATTCATATGTTTATATTATCAATAGAAAATAGTAAAAAATATTTGTCAGGTTGTTTGCGGGTTAATGTATATTTATTTCTTAAGATGCTGTATCTTCGTTACGAGAAAATATCTACCCCATATTGCATTATCCAGTTTTGAAACAGTTATATCAGTGTTACAATAACGCGGTGTTCCACTAACGAAAATTTATCATCGTTTTGATGGGTTTCGTTACAGTTCTTTCCAATGCATTTTTTTTCAAATGCCTATTTAGGTGTACAATGAGACAAGTTTATTCATTTATATTTTTTTATATTTTCATATACATAAGAGTATACAGAGATTATTTACATATATGAACATTTTCAGGATAAAACCTGATGAGGTACACGTACTTTTATCATTAAGTCGACTACATACGCCAAAGACGGTCTCACCCGGCTTGCGTCTCTTCCATGTTAAATCCATTTTCTTCATTGATTTCATTAGCCAAGGCCCATCGCTTCCTTCTTTTAGTGACGGTAGGTGTATTTCCAATGGATTTTGTGAATGTCCGGGTGGCCATAGGCAAGACTTGTGCATGCGTCGAGATTGTAGCGCTTATTCTCAAATTTACTGAGGCAGTTTTTGATAGTGCGTACAGTTTAAAGTTGGCATGCTTGCGCACGAATGTTGTGTATTGTCTCAAAGTGTGTGTATGTTTTCTGGTCATGTGTATCTCTGTATTGTTCATGTTTGATTTTGGCGTGTGTCTGATAATTGACAACTTTAGCAGCCAATTTTTTGTTGCGTCGGACTCAAGCAACATGCTGTATAACTTGGGTTGTAAGCAGATTATCTCACACGGGTAGTCATCAGCTGTTTTGCTTTTCAGTAGTCCTAGCTGTCCTCTCTTGGATTCATCGAACAAGGGGTGATTTTTGGGATAGTTGGAGGAGTCCATGTATTCAGTCAAGGGTGCGTGGCGCATTTCCGCTTCAATGTCGGCCACGCCTTTGAACTGGATCAGCAACGAGTCAGTGTCCGAGTAGATGAGCGAGACGTTGTCACCGTAGCGTGACTTCAGTGTGTCATAGAAGAAGCTGTAGACTTTTGCTTTTGTTTTTTCAAGCACGAAGAATCCAACATGGAGTGGATGAACCATTCGGTTATTTTATTTTTTGCTTGAGGATCATGATGACTGTTTCGGGGCCGATGGCGTAGGAGTTTTTTGGGAGCGGGTGGGCAGCGTGTAAATGTATACTTTAACGTTTAGAAGATGATTTACTGGATGGATGGGTCCTAGAGCATTTACGGTTTTGGCTACCCTTCACCTGATGAGATATATATCTACAATAGCTTATCGGATTTGGGGTCTGGTTCCACGTTGTTTTGGAGAAATAATCTATCGGATTTGTTTTGAGTGTTAGTGTTGAAATTTTTCAATATATAATGTTCATCTCAATTATGTTATCCGCTCGTATGTCTTTACTAGATGCTTATTGCCGCACTTCATAGTTTAATAAATGCTTGTAAGACGTTTGCACTTTAGACACTTAGAAGTTATTGTTCAATTCAGGCTTTGTTATGAGACTGCGTTCTAATTCAGAATATTCGACTTATTTGAGCATTTCACCAGATCCATTGTAGCATTTTTCACTGAAGGTTTGTGATGATGACTGTAAACCTAACTCATCCTATCCTATCTTAACCTATATTAGTCCCCCGTTTCCATACCTATGTTCGGTATTTTATTCATTGGTTTAACATTCATCCATATCAAATCTACCCACTTGTCTCATATTTTTACCAATCTTTACCGATTTATGTACCTACAGATATATATATATATATAGATATATGTATAT
>SDVV010022299.1:0-12974 GCA_016164225.1 Gammarus roeselii | reverse complement strand
GTATATATATATATATATATATGTTGCACTCACAGAATTGTTCCACTTCACTGCCCGTCTCATCGAGCCAATTAAACACTCTCTTCAACTGTGAGGGAATGAATGGCCCTTTGTACGACATGGTAGAGCTGATCAGGCCTTGCTACGGTGCCACATCCTGGCAGGTGAAGGCTTTGTACGGTTCCTCAGCCTCGCTAGTGGATGCCCTGAACGGTGCCACAACCTTGCTGGGGGAAGCCGCGCACGGTTTACAACCTGGCTTGTGTAGACCTTCACTGCGTTTTGGTTATGATTGTGGTAAAGGCCCAACAGTGCGATAAACCGAGCCTTCAGATTCCGTCGGAATCTTGTATTGATTAACAAATATAATGTTCTGACGAAGAAAACATTACACCTCTATTTCCTGGCTGTTTCGTTTTACCAACTCCAATAAAAAGTGCAGGACAAATTTGAAAAATCATAGGTTTCTTATCCAATGAAGTTTTCCCCCAACTGTTCGTATCGCCTTCGTCCCGGATCCAAAGTTGGATACTCGTTTATTTTATTTTTTCTATTGGTTTGCTTCTGTCCCTGGGTCTATCCAAACATTCGGGCCATCACACTCAATTACGGTGCTTGGAATGGTACAAAAGACAGTGTGCCCTCCAAATATGATATTCTAGCAACGGAAAAATACAATCCCAAACCTATAAGGTGATTAAATTTTCTTCCCTTGAACATTAACAATACAAACAACTCGTTGCTGAAATAACATTTATGGTGGTCGAACTACTTTTTGTTACCGTACCAACCACCGTAATGGAGTTCACCGGCCCGAATACTGTATTTGCGTAGACCGCATGGTGACATGAGCAGGGAAATAGATTAACAAACAGACAAAAATAAGCAGCAAACGTTTCTCTGAGAAGAGGCTGATGATCTAAGAGGAATAATGAGACGTCAGAAGCTTGGGAAAGAGAGAGAGTGCAACAATTCAGTGGCGTTCATTGGAACATTATTTATAAAAATAAAAAGAATTCGGACTCGCCAGAACATGAGGAGAAAGTGTTTAATGCAATTGACGGGTCCAAAGCAAGAAGACTTCACATCAGATGACCTCCGTAGACGATCAAGTATATTTAATTAGTAATATCCGATTCCAATAAACGTGTTCTCTTCACACATGATCCAACATATTTCTGCGTTAACAAAATACGAACATTTTTCATGATGCTACAAAAAAATTGCCTTCTGTTATAGTATGAGAAATGTATCCTGAGTCGTCATTTCAGAGGAAATGACTGGTCAACGAAGCAACGGTCATAGTAATTTTTTTGTATCGCGCATTATAAGGTATGGATATGGGCGAGATTCATTTTTGTAGAGGGCCGTTGGTTCATTGTTCACAACGTACAGCTCCTTCCTCCCCAAAGGACGAACCCAACCCCAACTCCGAAGATTGTGGGCTATTTTTTCTAGATATTCTATATCAAGTAAAATATTCATTTGCAACAAATGTGCTGGCTTGTAGTCTCATCAAGAGTAATTGACCATAACCTGTCCACCGTTGAAAATGACCCTTACGCAGTTGAGGTCCTTCAGGTCAGAAGGAGCGGTTAGTATCATGAACGGGAAAGAATGTGCGATGAATATCGTGACGTTGTGCCAAGTGCGACTTTATAACAAATGTCGAAAAAAAAGTTTTCGAAGTATTCATATCTTCAAATACTCCTATTCAGGTTTAGACCCTAAACGCTTCTTTTTCCACACGCACTCATTCTCTATACCCTAGGATTTTAATCCTAGTGAATGGCTCTGACTCCTAAATACTCCCTCCATCCTCTTTCCCACCTACCTACCTCTAGGCCTCCTAAGCCCGTGGACTCACGAATACTTGACGCTTTAACAGCGGCCAATAAACTTAGCTGGTAAAAGTTAGACGGGACTGCTCTAGAATGTTGGGCTAAGCGAGGATGCGGGGAGACATTGAGTTGGCTGGGAGACACTTTAGGGACCAATATACACCCGACAGGCGCTGAATGCATCTTGGTGGCTCGACGTAATGGGCCGTGTTATAAGTTGCTTTGGGGCGCGCTAAGTATAAGTGGCCGATGGGTCTGTTGATGTTTTTGCGCTGGGATGCTCTAACGTTAACCTGCATACATGGATGAGAGTTAGAACGGATAAGAGGGTAAGAAGCCTTGTTGGAAATATTTTAATACTTACATTTTAACATTCCTAGTAAGATGGCTATTCCTCATGATATGTCAGAGTTTTATTCAGCAGCTGATGTTCATGAAATGACTGAGAATGGGCATTAGTTTATTCACCTCTGGAAACTGTGACTCTAGGTACCATGAACAAGCAGGTTACTTCACACTGTAGACGGTACTGTTATCAATCCAGAGATCAAGAAGGGATTCTTTATTGGAGAGAGTAGTTGCCAATAGAGCAAATATTGCCCCGGAGTAAACAATATATATTTTTACTCAGAGCGATAACAAATATAATTTCGAAGATTTGTAGCAGAATAGGGGCGAACTAAAAATTCCAAGGACATTACATATATTGACAACATATGAGAAAAATCGAGCAATGCATTAAGTCCTTCTGTTCTCCAGCAGTGATTCCACGAATGCCTGTTATTTTGCTCTGCAGTTTTCAAATGTTCGGTTTCTTAGTGAGCGCACTCCATCTTTTCAACCACTGCCTTGATCATAGGCGATACTCACGGAGAGGTGGAGATTTTGTTTTAAATGTTGGATCTTATGTACAGATTTACTAGCAAAAAAGTAACAGCGGACATATCAATACAAGGTCAACACGTATACATAGTATAGTTGATGAGAGAAATAGATAGAACATTTCACATATAAGACTGGTTCCATAACGACAGTGCGATCAAATATCCTTTCATTTATGTCCAGGGATCTGATCTGAAATGGATTCCACCACCCACAACCGTAAGTAGAATCTTTTATCAGCTGCGCCCTGGCTTTATCCTACAGAGTAGGAAAATGTTCGCCTTTATGAGCTTTGACAGAACTGTGTCTCGATAAAATGGTGCGTCCTCAAATTCACTGGTCGCTGGTTTAAAAGCAGTCATTATCAAGATGGAGCCGTCTTTAGCGCTTTTGACCTCATAATCTGCCCTAAGTGAAACAAATTATTATTCACTGTGACAGAACAAAGATGTTAGTAGAATCATTAGTAGGCCTATTGAAAACCAGACCTTAAGCTAAGCCCGGGCCGAAATTCCTATACAATTATTAAAAGAACGTCTTGTTTGATCATTCGTTGAAGAAAAGGTTAATGTTAAACCGAGAGTTAACTCCCTCCATTTTCATTTGCTCATTTTCCAACATATTAATAAAATAACGAATCTGAACATCTGGACGCTAAGTATAAATGGAGAAATAATTAAGGCGAAAAACAGTCTAGCACCGAATTTAAATGTATTTATTTATTGAGCAAACATTAGTAGTGGGGGGGTGTGCGGGAGTTGAGAGGGGAGGGCTCAGGAGTGTCTGACCATCTGCTGGTAGTCAGAAGATTACGAGTGGACCAGAGGTGAAAGGTGATTAAAAGAGTGGGAATGTGTAAAACAGAGCTAAGAGTTCTAGCAGGCTTTGTGGGAGAAATATGACGAAGCGGGAGGGCAGGACCTGCGAGATGTGGAGAAAGAATGGGTGACGTTCAGAGAGGCGTTGTGAAGATTTGCAAAAAAATGTGCGCTGTGTGGGCGGGTGCAGAAGAAAGAGCAGCGATCGTAGGAATGAGGAGGTCAAACTGGAAGGGAAAATAAACGTCTTTGAAGAGTTGCAAACGAAGTTGGTGGTGGCCCATGATAACTCTAATGAGAAGAGAAAAGAGGTGAAGTGGTTGGTGAGGAGGGCCAAAAGGGCAGATGATTGTGACAGAATTTTTAGGAGAGGCTGCAGGGATTGCGCAATTGGAGAGGAACAGTGTGGCTTCAGGAATGGTAGAAGGCATGCCGATCTGATTTTTGAAATAAGACAAGTCGGTGAGAAGCCTCTTGCGAAAGGAAAGGATGTGTTCTGAGCCTTCATGGATTTGGAGATGGCCTACGACAGGGTTGATAAGAAAGTGCTGTGGAGAGTGTTGCATTTGCTTGGAATGGGCGGAAATCTTTGGGAAGCAGTTCAAAGTTTCTTGGTTTACAGCAAAGCATGGGTCAGAGTGTGTTGCGAGGTGAGTGGTTGATTCACAGTGAAAGTGGGTCTGAGACAAGGCTGCGTTATGTCTCCCTGGCCGTTCAGTCTCTGCATGAATGGATTGGTCAGGGATGTGAACGCGAGTGTTTGGGTCGTGGCTTTGAGCTGCTGGAAATGAATGGGTGGAATCGGCAGTTGAGCCAGTTACACTTTGCGGATGATATGGCACTGGTGACGGATTCCGAGGAGAAGCTGTTTGGGCTAGCATCGGAGATTGGTGGTGTGTGAGCAGGCATAGCTCGAGGAATGTCGATGCGAGCAGGCTTAGTGTCCTTCCAAATGGAGAGTTATTGAAGGAAGTTCAGTGTTGGATGCAGTGAAGAATGTAATGAGCTGTAGAGATGGCTATATGATGGTGTAGTTGTCCCATCTGGGCTCTACGGATCTGAGACTTGGAGGGTGAGAGCAGAAGAGAGAAGAAGGTTGAATGTTTTCGAGATGAAATGTTTGAGGAGCGTGGCTGGTATGATGCTGAGAGACAGGATCAAAGACGACGTGATTCGAATTAGAACGAAAATGGTGAAGAAGTTAGTGGACAGAGATAAATCGTGCGTTTTGAAAGGATTTGGGCACACGGTGAGGATGGATGAAGGGAGATAGGTGCAAAGAGTGATAAAAGCAGAGGCGAGAGAGCTTAATCCCTGACTGCGTTATTTTGAACCGGAGAGAGCTTAATCCCTGACTGCGTCATTGCGAACCGGAGAGAGCTTAACCCCTGACTGCGTTATTGTGAACCGGATAGAGCTTAACCCCTGACTGCGTTATTACTCAGGGCAACTGACTCGTAACTGTTCTGTTCCCAATGAAAACATGTAATGGATGTACTGAGACACCCAACCTTTTAAAAATGAAGCAATGTGTCATTTAATGTTACCAGGTGTTCAAAATTTATGATGTGTAGAATTATCTTTGCAACCCAAACCAATCACAATAAATTTGTATCACTGATTGCGAATCAAAGGGAAAAAAGTCTGTTGATGAAAGTTCGTGTTATATTTCCCAAGAAGAGCACCCTAAACCAAGTTTAATCCTGAAACTTATCTAATACTATGTTTATATTTCTAAATATAACATCCGGGGATCCCGAGATTTCCCGGGATGAGGGATCAATTTTGTTTCGGATTCCTGAGACAAGCAAGGGTGCTTCAAAACAGAAACCCATTGCTTAGTTCGTACTAGTTCTTCTAAAGAAGACCGCATCATGATATTTAAGTAGACCAAAACAATTCGGAGGTCAAGCTGCTGTCTTCTGGATCCTGATGTAATGCACCCCAGCGTTCCATTGACCTCGCCAGATAAAAAAACTTGCTGGACAAAAAATAAGAGGATTTCCTCTGGGTACGATGTATTGTCCCAAGAAATTTGCTTTTTTGTGTTAAAAAAACATTGATTTTGGATGTTGCCTACACTGCATATAACGGGAGTGTAGGAACAGAAGTAGTTGTTCAATGGAACACATCATAAATACACAGCAGCTGTAGACATGTAATAGAAAAAGATTAGGACACGATATCAAGTCCAAAATAATTTTCTTTCAATTATCATATAACTTGATAAGTCGTACTACTTTTCTTCCGAATATGAAAGACCTATAGAAATTTATCTATTCTTCGCCTGATTAACTTTCTCAGTGTGTCTTTGCTTCAACGGATGGGGTGAAGAAGGTGTGAATGGTGTGATGAGTGTTGTGAATGGCTGAGGTGGCAGTAAAGAGGTGGAACAACAAAGGATGACTGCGCTTGCAGGAGTTTGATGCGACCAGGAAGAGGTTTCCCGTATTAGGTTTTCAGGTATAATCACAATGTTTCCAAATAACATACAATTTGTACTGGGGTTCATTATTCAAACTCGGACGATCTGTGATAGAAAGATTCACCCAACAAATGAACACAGTTGAATTGTAATTTTATTCCGCTTTACAATATACCCTGTGAATGTTTGTTATTTACCAATTTCGTTTAATGGATTTATTAATTTATATTTGCCGGTTCATTTACTCAAATATCTGTTCCATTATTAGACCTAAGTTTCATGACTCATTGAAATATTTTTTTCCTTCTGTGCATTTGTAACATGTCATGTGACTTGTGCAGTTAGTTTTAACATAAGTATTTTCGTGAGCCCGACATTGTGTGAGTAATGTAATATACAACCTCATGTTGGAGATTTTCCACTCTCCGATGTTACATTAAATGTCAATTGAAACTGTAAATTATGATGTTCAAGTAATTCTATGTTGATCTCGCCTATTTTAATTTTCGTTATTGAAACCAATATTCCAATGGAACGATTATAATTGTGGTGACACATTGAACACTGGAGAATAGAAATGTTCTATAACAATATCCATCGATTGGTTAGTTAGTAAATTTTCTCCCTCACTTAAGTTACAAGTAATTTGTCTACAGGTCATTATACAGAAATAAATTTTAAATCATCCAATCCTTATCAAAATACAGTTACTTTCAATGTTGCACACCGATCCCGGTGTGAGCTTGTTCATTTGAATGCATACTGTTAAAAAAAGGCAAATTAAAGAGGACTAAACAAACGGACAGGCATCTTTTATATGAAAATACGGGAAATAAATCGAATCACTTAATAAATATAATAAAAGGATTAAATTAAGATATTGTATTCCTATTAAACAGAGAGTTTGATTTGACCCGCGTTAAACAACCATGCTTAAAATGGCTTCCATGCTAATTTATTTAGCTTATCGGGACTAGAAAAGTCAGCAAGCAGCAGCAATGGAATTGAACCTGCGACTGTGGCCATATAGAGGAACACTTCCTTCATATGATACTAGGTGATATTAGGACGTGTGATTATCTGAGCAGTGGGTATATAATTATTATTTTGTGTGCTTAATGCATCACTAACAGTCACATGAAAACAACACTAACACTGAGCAAGATAAATAAATTTTTATGACGGGGTAGAAATGCATGGATTGTACGTTAAATACTCGGGTAATCGGTGAATTCAACGTCAATAAATAATTCAGTTCCGTTCAAAACTGTAATAGTATCTTCCCTACCAGTTGCCATTTCTGCAATTATCGATGTGTTATCTCAGGATTATTACCGGAAGATCAGGTTTATTGGCGATTATCCAAGTGTACACGATATTATCGCAGATCTGACGCTGCTTCATCTACTCTAACTAAGTGATTGATTTGGCGAAGGGAATGCTTAACTAAGTAAGGCTCTGGCTCGTCATTTCGCCAGTGACTGAGAAAATACAGTCTGGGGATTTGGGACAGAATTTCCTATTAGAAACATCGGATACAATACAGAGTGAGTTGCATAAAAAAAATCCGTTTAAACTAAATTAATTGGATGATAAAAAACGTTACTGATCTTTGTGACGTTATCGTGAAAATACTCAATACAGCTCTCCCAGCCTCAAGCCAAATTGATGGCACATGGCCCAGATAGTGGCTCTGTGCTAGCTGCAGCCGTTCACCCGCTGGCAGTAGGTTGTGATTGGTCAGGTGGTTCAAAATCAACCAATGGCAGTTGAGGCTGTCGCCCGCCCTCACATAAATCAGTACTGGCACTACTGCGAAATTTCAATCAGAGACAATTTTGTAGTGATCCTTATAACTTTTGTCACTACGAACACAACGTTGAAAAAGTCACACAGGCACTGACGCTAGTTGCCCTTCAATTGTTACAACTAACTAACTATAGATCCATTCCACTGCTCGATTCTCATATGCAGAATATTTAAACATTGCATTCAATTTATGAAAAAGTAACTGAGAGTTTTATATAATTATTAATGTCTACATCAGTTTACTTTGAAAAAAAAAAACGCTGTGCTATTTATGCTCAAATTTGAAGGGACATTTGGAAACACTTCCAACCATTTCCAATCGCTCTCCCTACCCATGATGTTCAATAGTAGGATAAAACAAAAATTTCGGAAGGTCTAATGCCAACTCAAGAACTTGTTGAGATATTGTCTCCGCCAATACGACACTGATTTTCATTGGCATATCAACGAGTCTTAAACTGTACTTCGTCTAAAATTTCAGTACCGTCCAATCGTGGACATATTCGATGTAACCCGGCAAAGTTTCTCTTTATCATAGCCGGTTCTCCTTTGCATTGACTTGGAATCGGTATCGAGAATACTCGAATGTGACGGCAAATAAATACGGACTGGGTTGGGCATCACTAGTTGCAGCAAACTGAACCTGATTTTACCAAATGCAGGTCGGAGCATATTGCATAGATGCACCTGCTTTTAACCCAGTCAAATATTTGGCTGACACATTCATATTATTTGCGAAGTCAGAACGTCATTGCAATAAATACGGACTGGGTTGGGCATTACTAGTTGTAGCAAACTGAACCTGATTTTACTAAATGCAGGTCGGAGCATATTGTATAGATGAACCTGCTTTTAACCCAGTCAAATATTTGGCTGACACATTCATATTATTTGCAAAGTCAAAACGTCATTGCAGGAGATGATCCAGCTGCGTTTAAAGGTATCAAGATTAAGCTGCAACTGACTCTTGAGCTTCCTTTGATCGTTGATTCGTAGTATGTCTCATGCTATATGCTCTATATTCCTGAAACCGGAACAGATCGCGTGATTGGGAGAT
This sequence comes from Gammarus roeselii, assembly GCA_016164225.1. NCBI lineage: Eukaryota > Metazoa > Arthropoda > Malacostraca > Amphipoda > Gammaridae > Gammarus > Gammarus roeselii. The sequence continues at coordinate 4,142 of SDVV010022299.1, read as the reverse complement.
ATCCACAATCCCCTTGCAGGGGTTCCTTGATTTTAAGTTTGCTTTATACTGGTCTGAGTGACTATTTTTTCCTTGAATACGTAGATAATATATGCAGTAATCTCATCTTGTCTATGATTAAATTTGCACTGCTGCTTCAAGCATATCAACATTGTCAGTCTGTTATATTTTCCCATCTTTTTACCGGCAGACGCAGCGCAATCTTTTTCAACAGGACCCTAGAATATCATCACTGTCACCGCCTATGACAGTGATCTGCCCTTCACTCCCTGCCCCATGCATGTAGCCTTTTTTGCTCGCGAATATCATCACTGTCACCGCCCACGACAGTTAATCTGCCCTCCACTCCCTGATTCAAATAACCCGTTCGGAAAGGTCACGGGCGAATCACGGAAAACAATGTCTGCGCACACCACAGGGTGCTGGAGCTGAATGTACTGATGTACTGTTTACAATACATCATCATAGACCTTTCGTATCAGAGATTGTTTATTTAAGATTTACCCGGCTTTTAGTTTGTCAACACTGGTCGACTTTCATTTTGTCAGGTGGCTGTCATCATACGCCTGGGTGACGGCTTTAAGAGAGCCGGAGAGAAACACTAATGTAGGAGGTTTAACAAACTGGGTTTCCAACCGCACTTCTGAGGAGGTGATCATGTTTACGTGATTAGTATTGCAAAATTGATATCTTTACCGTAGATTTTTTTTGCAGTTTATTTCCTCTACCAATTAATAAGTTCCCCCGCTTTTTACCGCTCACTGATCTCCAATTACCCAGGCCTAATTTACAGAGGGTTCATTGTTGGCTGACTTGGACCAATGATAACCGCAACTAAATTGTGAATGATGATTGTGTTTGTTCTCATCCGGTGCGATGTAGGTATTGGCGGGAAGCAGTGAATAGTTATACAAACATAAGAAGTCGATTTGTTGATCAAGACTAGTTCACATTTTACTCGGGTCAGATTTTATTGTTCCCACTCGCGTACATTCGTGTTATCTCGTATATCTTGCCATTTACAGGACGCTGAAATGGTGCTACCGATTGCAGGGTTGTCTGACATCTTTGTAAAACAACAATATTAGAATGTCACGAAACTAAAACCAGGGGAAATCACCCTTGAAGTGGTATATAATTACAGTACGAAATGGTTCAATAGCATTATTCGACCCAACAGTCACAAAAAGAGCTAATGATGGTGCAACCTCCTGCCTCCTCAAACTATTTATTCACGTGGAAACCTTTTGACAAAAAATATTGTTATAATTCCATGGAAGGAGGTACAATTTTTGCAAAGTAAAAGTAATTATTGGACACTTATCATGCGTGAAGATAGTTCTTTTCGCAGTTAAATTCTTGTTTAAGCTGAGTTTAACGGCTGTTTTTTTAACAAACTGATATTACTCACTAGGAAATCACATGAACCATCCTATTTTCACAAATGTTTCTTGGTAAATATTGACTAGTTATGTTGATTTTCTTGGTGAAGTATTTTCTAAGTGAAGTGAGGTATCTGCATTATAAAGTTTAGAGTTATTGCATTGAGATTTTGTTGCTGCTGTTTGTGTTGACCTCTGACCTCTCGTTCATATGGACACCACGACACAGTAAGCCTTCAATATCAGCTGAGTTCAATAGATACCATCAACTAACCGTATGAATGTCCGTGATGCATTCATTCAAGGCAAACAGTAATACTGGTGTTGTCGCAACAGGCCAGGCACATGTTACCCGTAAAAAATAAAACTCATGGTTCAACTCGGTTAAGTTGGATATTACCCATCTCGCCTTGGCTCTCCTTCTCGCATGAAACTCATCTGTTTTATTACCTGATCCAAACCAGCCCCGCAACATCCATGCTAGCTCGTTCCGCCTAATGAGGTATTTTCGTAGCGTTGTAATGGCCGCCCAAACCACTCTGCTCAAGGCCACTGACTCAAACATCAGTTTTCTGTTGCTAGAGCAGCAAGGTGTGCAGGAAAGATAGACAAAAGTACAAACAATTTTCCCACTGCCAAGTGAAATTTATGTTGATTACACCTCATTTTCGGACCATATGCACGCGCGTGATATACTATGAATACATCTTAAAATGCTTGTCTCCCAGCTGTTTTCGGTCTGCGGGAATTTGATGTACTCATTTGTTCCACCGAACCAGCAACCTCAATGTGTATCATAAATACTGATACTGATTTGATATAGCTGTACCTTTACTTGAATGTTTACTAACTTGATTAACATTTGAATGGAATTCTAGATTTAAGGAAGGCTCTGTGAAAGAACCGAATACCACGAGGCCGACCGTGCATACGTTATTTTCTATGTAAGACTGAGTCGATTCACACTTTTAGCAACCAAGCTTGGTACATTCACTTCAATATGCACTTGCATCAGGTAACAATTTAATCTGATACGTAGACAAGGACTTGCTTCAATACGATATGTGCTCTTCCTTATATGAACGACCTGTAAATGTGTTAGGAGTTATGTTGTCACAGGTACGATATTACAGGTCCTGTTTTTTGTGTGTATTATGAGTTTGTGTATCATAAGTGGGTGTTTGTGTATCATAAGTGGGTGTTTGTGTATCATAAGTGAGTGTTTGTGTATTATAAGTGGGTGTTTGTGTATTATAAGTCTATTGTAGCACTCTTTCAAGCCGTTTGCAATTCCGAACACAATTGTGCTCGTGAATTCCATTTTCTATTAGTTACATGAATGCATTTGTGTGGTGCATTTATGTGTAACCCACTCCAAAGAGAGCACAACAGTTATACATCCAAACCGTTTGAACGAAAGTGGAATAAAACATCCAACAATTCTTGTCGCCGAGATGTTTTCAGCTGTTACGGGAACTTCAACGTTGGTCATTTGCTGCAGAGAACTAGGAATCATAATTAACAACTATGTGGAACCAATCACCTTTCTGGATAAAATTATACCCTGGATGGTATCTGTTTTATAAATTACATGAATACTTTCTAAGACACTAGAATACTACGAAGTATCCCGTGAATGAAGACTTTATATTTTATAGTCATTCATTTACTTTATAGATTAGAGATACAAAGTTTGTCTTCCAAAAAAAATGAAACGTGAAGCGGTGCTTAAATCTTGGAATTTATTCGAAACTGAAAAATACCTGCTTTAGATTATTCCCTGACCAAAATGTTGACTTTCCACCGTCAGAATGTGCAGTTTAATAATTTTCAAGAAGATATTGAAAGAACCAGGCATGGACTAACCCGAGCAATATGTCAGTCCTCGCTTCCAGTAAAGCTTTGTTTCCGGAATTTTTTTTGATTTGATACCAACTCCAAGCTTGAGTTTCTTCCACTTGGGGCCAACTGGTCCCGCTCAAACTGAGAACACTCTTCCCTACAAGCCTTTCGCTACTGGAATCTTTGGTCACTGCTTGCCAAAAACTATGATAAAATCTTGAATTTATCTAAAAGTTATATGATTGGTGTGCCTTGAATGCAGAAGATAATCTGACCTTTGAGGTTAACTCCTTCTCGAACATATAAATTCCTATAACTTTGGCCAATTATTATTTTCGTACAGAATTTATATACCATATCTTTTTTGTCGCACACTTATAATACAGCTTTAACAGGTTCAGGCAACATGTATCTCGCGTAGAAAACGACGAACAGAAGCCATACATCTGCAACGATGCATTTTCGAGAGATGAGCGGCAACAATTTCCCAAACGTTAGGCATTACATTTGTTCTTCAAAACGTGTTCAATTCATCATTTATTCCGATCTGCTACCCAATCGGATATTCAATCGATCGGCGTATCAATGACAAATAAAAGTATCGTCTGCACATTTTCTTTCTCAAACTCTCTCAAGAAGAGTTCACTCAAATTAACAACAGATACGAGCGCACGTTCCGTTTCAAAGGCACTGAAGCGTCCAATTAGAGCTAACAACCAATGGTGAGGGGACTCGGAGGAGGGACTAACACTCATGCCTTTACTGAGGCGGCACAACCAATGGTGAGGGGACTCGGAGGAGGGACTGACACTCATGCCTTTACTGAGGCGGCACAACCAATGGTGATGGGACTCGGAGGAGGGACTGACACTCATGCCTTTACTGAGGCGGCACAACCAATGGTGAGGGGACTCGGAG
>SDVV010022298.1:0-12974 GCA_016164225.1 Gammarus roeselii | reverse complement strand
TAAATTGCTGGCACGTATAAGACCTAGTCAAAATACACTATGGGGGAAGGTTGGGTCCTTGCAGAGAACTTCCTATTGGATATAGGTTTAGCCGTGGGGAGGCCTCCCTGAGTGTTACTGGCTTGGCAAGGGATAGGTCTTGTATTGAGAGAGATGCGTAGCCCACGTGTTGACACTATATAGAAAGGGGTTGGAATTTGCTTAGATTTCCTTTTTGCCTCCATCCACTATTTACAGTAAAACCCCCCTCAACCCATCCGTCTTCCACTAGGAGGTCATTTTTAGGTCCCACTTTTACCACACTGGGGGCTTCTATAAGCCCATCCCCTTACTCAAAAGAAGGTCTTTTTTAGGTTCCCCGCCTCACAAATAGGTGAGCCACTTCTTGTGCCCACCCTCATGCACAGGAAGGCCTCTTCTAGAACCCACTCCTCCGTAACATGTATGTCTTTCATTGGACCCACCCATCCAACACCGTCCTGGCCCCAACCGTGCTTGCAATTCATTACGGCAACCCCGGCTAACAAGGAAGCTTATCGCCTCATAAACCGCTCAACGGTCTCCAATTAAAATCATGAGCTATACAGAGGCCGCACTGACACGGCGGCCAATACGAGGAGTCGCTCGGGATACTCGAGGCTAGATTATTGTTCTCTGTGAAACGGGTGCTCGAGACACTCAAGTCGGGATATTGTCCTTTGTTTAAATAAAGCGCTTGAGAAATTCGTGGCATGAATATCTTTAGTTGTCAAAATGGAGCTCGAAACGACGTGGCCTGATTATTAATATCAATTGGAAATAGCGCTCATTACGCACGTGACCTGTATTTCATTTTCTGTTAGAAAGCAGTTCGAGCACACTTTGACTATTGTCCTCAGTTGAAAACGGTAATGAAGACAATGTTGGTCCTGGTTAAGACAAATGCTCGTAACACTCAACCTGCACCTGAGTATTGTTCTCTTTTAGGAATGGTAATCGTGACACTGTCGAATCCTCTGTGTATAGGACATTCGACTATCCTAGGAATGTCCCTTATGTGGGACAGGAGCTAGACGTCAGATTGGCCTCTCGGTGAGTGGTGTGAGTGTTAGGAAAGGTGTATTGCATTGTATTGTTTCATTTATAAGTTTGCAGACTAAACAGAGTTCATTGCGTAAAGTCAAGTTTGAATATAAATGAAGTTGTTGATCTCACACCTCGAAAACAATGAAGAGACCCGAGTATCTGCAAATAGCTAGTAATTTTTTTTGCCGGGAATGAATGATTCCGCGCATGTCAGTTGGCTGATCTTGTGACACCAAGTTCACGTGATCTAATCATGTTTAGAACGGATCTCGATGTCCGTTGAGCTGCATGAGCGAGTACGTCAGCAGCTCAAGTATGGGTAGGCGTGTTCGAATGGAGGTCGTGCAGCAACATCCTGTTGATATTAAATCAATGCTGTAAGAAATAAATGAGATTGTTACGATTACTCATATAGCACAATGTCATCGATTTCTAGCAAAACAGCCGGAATAGAGTTCTCAATTTTAATTTTTTTACTTGAATGTAAGACCGTATTTTATTTTCAAACTGAAAAGGATCGACATAAAAAGACTTGTGACTATTCCTCTGAATAAAAAATGTCGTTCAGCAGTCGCTCATCAAATTTTGAAAACTAATAGCTGTGACTGCATACACTAACTATAAATTAATTCGACATAATATTAAGAAACCAATAGCAGTGACTGCATGTACTGACTATCAATTAATTCGACATAATATTATAAAACTAATAGCAGTGACTGCATACCCTGAATATCAATTAATTCGACATAATATTATAAAACTAATTACAGTGATTGCATGAACTGACTATCAATTAATTCGACATAATATTATAAAAATAATAGCAGTGACTGCATACACTGACTATTAATTAATTCGACATGATATTATAAAACTAGTGGCAATGACTGCAAACACTGACTATCAATTAATTCGACAAAATATTGGCAATGAAGGGGATTATGAGAATATTTTATTTGAGAAGATTTATTCATGATTTCAAACTGTTTGCAAAGATTCCGTCATCAGGGTTCGAATATTCAACAACATGATCCAATATGACAAAATTCAAGCCACTTACAGTCATCGCGAGTACCAGCAATGTGCTCAGAAATACTGAGTAGATCGCATTATAATCGAGGTGTAATTACCGTAGAACTAATTTAGCTTCAATGGGCTTACATTAATGAGATAATGGATGAACATTTGTGGAAATATGAGATTTTGGGGCGACTCAAGCAATTATTAGCCAGCGAGATAACAGAACTCAATTATTAGCTGCTAAATTAATGTCGGTTATTTGAATGTGACAGAAATGTAGCGATGGCTCAGCTTCCGGGTGCATATCAGTCAAGACTTTGTGTTACTCACCATTGATGAAGTCTTTTTCAGAATGTGTTATCCTGAAAAAACTGGCGTCCTAGTTGGAGGCTTGTTGTGTGATGGGAAAAGCTGGCGTCCAGCTGGAGGTGTGTTGTTTGATGGGAAAAGCTGGCGTCCAGTTGGAGGCGTGTGTTTTGATGGGAAAAGCTGGCGTCCAGATAGAGGCGTGTTGTTTGATGGGAAAAGCTGGCGTCCAGTTGGAGGCGTGTTGTTTGATAGGAAAAGCTGGCGTCCAGTTGGAGGCGTGTTGTTTGATGGAAAAAGCTGGCGTCCAGTTGGAGGCGTGTTGGTTGATGGGAAAAGCTGGCGTCCAGTTGGAGGCGTGTTGTTTGATGGGAAAAGCTGGCGTCCAGTTGGAGGCGTGTTGGTTGATGGGAAAAGCTGGCGTCCAGTTGGAGGCATGTTGTTTCATGGGAAAAGCTGGCGTCCAGTTGGAGGCGTGTTGTTAGATGGGAAAAGCTGGCGTCCAGTTGGAGGCGTGTTGGTTGATGGGAAAAGCTGGCGTCCAGTTGGAGGCGTGTTGTTTGATGGGAAAAGCTGGCGTCCAGTTGGAGGCGTGTTGTTTGATGAAAGATGCAATATCTACATAATTTGGTTTTGTTTGCCTCGATTGGTTATAAATTAAGCTAAAGCTTCAGGGAGTTTTTTGGCCAATAGATGCATTCCGCCTTTTATGCCAGGTTTTGACTTCTGGCATCAATTGTATCTTGTATCGGTTGGCATCCAAACCAGTATCTTTCAATTCCTTATGACCAAGGTGATCCTCTCGCGGAAACTGTTTCAAATTTATTAATAGTAAGCCGGTTAGTCAACATTGTTTGCATGGAACAAATTTGTTTAATTCACTAACTTGCTATGTTTAAAGACTGGCTCTGATATTATTTATACATACAGTATGAAATAAGTGAATTAAACTTCATTTCTATGCAAATAATGTTAACTAACCGGCTTACCGTTAAAAAAAATAAGGTATAGTTTCCGTGAGAGTATCACCTTGGGCGTAATGAGTTGAAAGATATTGGTTTGGATGCCAACCGATACAGTTGACGCCGAAAAATGGAACCAGGCATAAAAGGCTGAATTCAACTACGTAACTGCCAAAAGTCTCCCTGAATTACCAATCAATGCAAACAAAACCAAATTATGTTAGTGTTGGAACTTCCATAAAGCAACACGCCTCCAATGGAAAAGAGTTATTCCTTAAGACACCACATTCTTATAAAGAGGTCATCAATGGTGAGTAACACAGAGGCATGACTGATATGCACCTAGATGTTGAGCCATCGCCACAGCTCTTGCCATCGCCCGTCAGAGGATGTCGTCTTGAATGTTGTAGGACACTAAGGGTCCGACTCTGGCAGAGGGCTCTGAAAATATGAGACAGGGACAAAAAAGGAATAACCGTGATCTATGGTCCGTTAAAATCAAAGGTCCTATTGGAACAAAGAAAGATCAAGGAAGAAGGAGTGCAGTGAAATAGTATTAAAAGTTAATATATATTGAATAACTAAAGCGTGTGATTGGTGTGGCCGCCGCAGAGTGTGATTGGTGCGGCCGTCAAAGGGCGTGATCGGTGCGGCCGCCGCAGAGTGTGATTGGTGTGGCCGCCGCAAAGTGTGATTGGTGTGGCCGCCGCAGAGTGTGATTGGTGTGGCCGCCGCAGAGTGTGATTGGTGTGGCCGCCGCAGCGTGTGATTGGTGCGGCCGCCGCAGAGTGTGATTGGTGTGGCCGCCGCAGAGTGTGATTGGTGTGGCCGCCGCAGAGTGTGATTGGTGTGGCCGCCGCAGCGTGTGATTGGTGTGGCCGCCGCAGAGTGTGATTGGTGTGGCCGCCGCAGAGTGTGATTGGTGTGGCCGCCGCAGCGTGTGATTGGTGAGGCCGCCAAAGGGCGTGATCGGTGCGGCCGCCGCAGCGTGTGATTGGTGTGGCCGCCGCAGAGTGTGATTGGTGAGGCCGCCAAAGGGCGTGATCGGTGCGGCCGCCGCAGCGAGTGATGTATGTGCGAAATTGTATCCGGAACGTAATGACGCCCTCTCAGTTCAGGAAGCTGGTGGTATTTGTGGACATTGCCATCCATGTTTTCCAGTTCTTAATGTGTTCACTCTCCCCAACGGTCGAAATTGATGTACTGAGAATTTCGTGTATGTCTGAACAAAAAATCGTAGATAGTGTGCAAATTGTTTGATATCTCACATCCTGAGCCTCATGATTGGGAAGGCATGATTCATCGATCAAAAAGCTTGTGCGACTAGAACACGGACGATGACATGATGTTTTGTTATGAAAAGCGTTGTCAGTGAACGTTCTGCTCCATGTGACTGTGTTATCAGTGAAACATTTGTCCTTATTATCTTGGACTACGGTAGCAAATTGCGTTTAGATATTCGCTGTAAACGCATACCGGTCATTTATATGCTTGTTCGCAAATAAAATGCTCAACACAAAGCCCGCCATATATTTATGCTGAGAACAAAGCAAGTACTACAAACTTTGCTATCAAATATTCATGCCTACGGGTATAAAATATCTCCCCTAACCGGGACTTCATAATATATTGAGCCCTCATACCGTCGTATATGAAGGCTCTGACCACTGGATGCTCTTATGGTCGAAGGTCCTGCAACAAAAGTGAGGAAACATACCGGCCCCGTTTATTTATGTTTAAATGGCGATAAAATGCGTTGTGTTCATAAAGCATGTGTGCAGGAAAGTTTGGAAGAAAGCTGATCACATTCTTTGAAAGATATAATAGCCGACAAAAATAGGCGGCCGGTAGACACATGACATTGTGAGTCGTACCCAGGATCAAACCCCTAATCACCGGACATCAGCGGAGGACAGTCTCTTTTGTTCTGTTTGACAAAGTTCATGAAAGGAATGATAACCTCATTTACTTGCAGTTGAATATACGTATATGCAAGCCATTAACGTTAACACCAAAATGATTGACATTCACAAGCGCGTCACGGGTTAAAATGTCTCTGGTGAGTCATTAAAATGTTAACGCACTGCAACATCTTATCAAATGTTGAATATTGAAAAATCATGACCGCAGTTTATTCCCGAACATCCTTCTTCAGTCGCAAGCGGCCCTGAAATTAGTCCAAGGGAACAATAGAACGCTTTACTGCAGCCGACGTCGCTCCCTTTTGCTTTGCACTGAGTTTCCTGCAGTTAAAAGAGGTCGTAATGACTTTCCTGCAGTCCAAAGGGAACCAATCTTTCCGGAGCTCCGGCCTCAGGGGCTGTTGATATCCAGAGCAGAATAAGGGATCCGATGACTTCAGGGATTCTGGGTCGAGTAAACATTGCTTCGATAAACTGGATGCAACAGTGTGTAGCAGTATCATGAATTGAAGCGCTTGAGTACGGATACAATACAGAGGAAAGTTTTGGTGCCGCTTCTTTGTTCATTGCTTGGCTACAGTCCATAGCGTGAATAGGTTTAATAAAAAAATTAAAGTAGCTCGATCAAATTTTTTGTCATGTTGACACTGTAAAACCTGTCTTATATTTACGTGGAAATAATATTGCCAACATCAATGCAATAATATATGATCAAATCAATATTATATGCTTCTTTTATTGAGGTGTGGAACTAAAATATTATACATGAATAGTTTGTAAATATTGCTATATTTTTTTAAGAATCATAACTTTCCAATCAACTTTCTTTTAGCTCAATCCATTTGAAAGTTCATCCTGTTGTTTCCCTTTGTTTATCGTTCCAATAATGAATAGCAAGTTCTTGTCACCTCCTTTCAAACCAAGAAAAAGTTCACAGAAGTTAACTCGTCATTCCCTTGCAACTGTTGAGTAATTCATGAGTAGTGCGTGTGTACTCGGGTGAGACACGTTTGCACGATCTCTTGTATTGCTGGTCCTCGCAGCAAGCCGCCCTTTCTCTTTGGTCCATGAAACTTGAGTGAGTAACATTTTGAGTTGAAAACATATCGTAAAAAGTCACCTGCATGCCATTTTATTAAATACAGGTTCAAATAGGTCTTCCTGGGCGGAATTGAAGAAACAAAATCTTTCGAACGTACTCGGGCCGATAGAATGATATGATGATTTCTTAGCTGTCAAACCATTCATGACGTCATAGGTATGAATACTGAGTAATATGCACAGCGTGTAAGATAATGATCGTAGAGAGAGAGAAAAAAAAAAGTTATATACATGAGTTTGTGCCAACATAGGTAACGTGACGTCACGAGAGGCAACTTATAGTTAAGCAAAGATTCCTAGTTAGGATCACAGGATTTTTCGTGTTAAAACATCGATATATTTAATGAATATGCATAGGTTTCGGATAAGCATATAAACAGACAACGTTGTTTTTGAACTGCAGCTGATCTGCAGTCCGTTAAAGTGAGTTGCAGGTATGCATATTTTAGGGTGTAGTTAGATTTTAATTAATGTTTCATTGATTCCCAAAGTGGGGGATTCGACGCGTTAATAAGTGATGGGATAGGCTAGCTCCTGATATAAACGCAGAAAGAGTATTACTGGCAAAGAATTTTTCTAGCTGTACAAACAATCACAGAGACGGCTTTTCACGTCTCTGGCAGCACTCTCAGGAAACTTATGACGACACTGATTCATTTTGCATGGGCAGCCCAAAAAATACATCACAGTTATATAGTATTTTTCTTCGGACGTTGTTCAATTTATTATGGAAATCAATCGACAGAATTAAGACAAGCAAGTATGTTAGGCTGAACAAATATAAAGGCCCTTTCATTTCACCCAGATGCGATGCGATGTTTTGATGCCGTCGAGTAATTGAACTAAATGCGTTTATACCTAACACATGTCGATACATCATCAGGAATGCATCGAAACTTAATTTTTGAATTTGCCATCATCTACAACACTTGTTTCACTAAAAATAACTGGTAATGATATAGAACAAAAGATATTTATATCTTTGTTTTTTAGAATATAACATTGCTAAGAAATGCTACAGAATAATAATGTTAATTGTTTAGTTCCTCATGAATAAATCCTTCTATAACGAACTATATTCTCAAATTGAACCCAAGAAGACGTTTTGGAAGTCTTTTCTGTTCTATTCACTATTCGCGTCAATAATAAATCCCCGTCCTGATTTTCTTCTCACATTTTAGGAATAGAAATTGCCCAGATAATTGCTTTATATACCAATATTTTTTCGTTGTCAACTGTTGGCCCTTTTAAGTTATTACATTTGTTTTGACCACGACTCCACAAAGCCAATAAACCTTGTTCTCAAGGGGGAAGGCTGCACGAATGGTGTTTTTCGGTATCTGGAGTCGGCAAGTTCCCTATCCCACACACCTCAAGTTGCCAGGATTGGTCTTCGGCTGCTAGAAGGAGGGTTCCTGTTACTTCTCAGCTTAGATGGAGACATTGTTTTGCAGAGCCACCAAAAGGCAGTGAAACGTAAGTGCAGCGTTGTGTTTTTCCTCCATGTAAGTGTTATAAAAGCTAACCCAAGTAGAGAAGGGGTTTGATACGATAACTTATAATTCTTTATGTTGGAACACAGGTCACGAATATTGCTATGCCCATTGTATTTTCTCTATACCTTCTTTCGTCATGTTACTGTACCTATTCACCGTGCAATGACTTCATGCACTGCAAAGTCTGCTCTAGGTGTCATATGGTCCCACGCCATATGGTACCATGTCTGTTGTCAGCTATAACTGTGTATCCGTTAACGTATCTTCAATCAGTCCCATGTCGGTAAATGTTGCCATTTAATTGTTTTCACTGATATAACGACGTTCATTACCGCTTATGTTCTCAATAACGCAGCTTTACTCAGGTCTACATATTTTATCAGTAAAATGTCTCCATCTATTAGCTTGAATACACTCAGAAGCCAGTAAAATTTAAATACTATGGAGGTTCTCAGTGCCATGCCATCATTTTGGAGCACTCAATCTCAAATTTCATTTAATAATATGGAATTCACCAAAGTTCCATGCAAACTTTCAGAAAACATAACAGCACTCGTTTCGATGTATCCCTTTAGTTCCTATGCTTTTAGACTATAACATTTTATTATCCGTACTAAGACTCACTACAAAGTCTGCACTCAACTCCTAGGAGAATCTCTCTACCATGTTCGTTATCGATACCAGTTCCTTGTTGAGGTTAGCTTTGAGAATCCTTAAATTAAAGTTTATAGCGTTGAAAACTTGACATATACCTCCACAACATCCCAGCAGCAGAAACAACAGCAGAAAATAATGATTGAACTGTAAATGCTGACTGAGAAGTTGAAGAGTGCAATACAACTTTGACATGGTGGTATTCTAGTCGTTGAATTGAGGTTTAATCGTTGAATTGGGGTTTTGTAGCGTAGATATACCTAATCCAGAAATATCGAAGTTAGTGTACTGTTAGGGAGCCATGGATCCACCAACTGTTAAGTTCGACATTTTACAGCGATAAGGGCCCACTCATTGAACGAACGGATACGTAACAGGGACGCATGTGAGGAAGCGTAGGGCGGAGGAATACCATCACTTATAGGAATGCGACCGCCGACCACACATTATTAATGAAGCTCATGTTGTCACTCCGCTGCAATTTCTAGAACGTGAGTTCATTGACGAAGCAAGCATGGAGGAGTCCTCGCAGGGCACTGAATAACTGCAAAACTATTTAAAGCACTCCACGTTATTACGATAAGCTGAAAAAAAACTAAAAAAGTTTAACATTTAGTACGAGAGCACTCATCAAATGTATACGAGAGCGTGATCAGCCATCTCATTGGTAAATAATTAGCCCTATTAGGTCTCAGCTCCAAACCTATGCACCGCTGATCAGAACTAATGAGGTCACGACTGTACAGGATTTGAACGATTCATATATAAGTGTAATCACTTTAATAACCTATCATCGAACCTCAACAATACAAAAAAAATCATGTTTGCAGTGGACAGAATCTAGTCCCAAAAAGCACAGTGAGCAACCCACAGTTTATACCTCCGCACTAAATAAATTCAATTGTTCTGGATCGTATTGCTCGCAATGCCAAGATAACAGTCAATATCATGACTTACTTTAATACCGAACACACCCATCTAGTCAGACCTCTAATTTCATTGTGTTTGATTCAGTACGGTTGTGTAATAATAATCTGCCGAATATGTACGTATGTCATGTACCATAAACCAGTATCGTGACTAAATTCTGCAATGCGTTTCTGCTGTGTCACTCACCCGTGCATCCCGTGCCCTACCATCTGTCAGTGACCAGCTGACAGTCTTAGGGGCATCCTACCGACGATGGCAGGAATGTATTCGGAAACAACATTTCAGAATTTACTCGACAGGAGAACTACATTTGGGGAGTTAAATGACAGAGACCCGATTCCTCCAGGCTGAGCTTTGGAGGATATGGACAGAGGGGACACTGACGTTATCATGTGGACTGGCTGGGCTATGGAGGATATGGGATAGAGTGGACACTGACGTTGTGCCGTGGACTGGCAGGGCTTTGAAGGATATGGGATAGAGTGGACACTGACGTTGTGCCGTCGACTGGCAGGGCTTTGAAGGATATGGGATAGAGTGGACACTGACGTTGTGCCGTGGACTGGCAGGGCTTTGTAGGATATGGGACAGAGTGGACACTGACGTTGTGCCGTGGATTAGCAGGACTTTGGAGGAAATGGAATAGAATGAACACTGACCTTGTCCCGTTGACTGGGTTTGCTTTGGAGGATATGGGATAGAGTGGACACTGCCGTTGTCCCGTGGACTGGCAGGACTTTAGAGGAAATGGAATAGAATGAACACTGACATTGTCCCGTGGACTGGGTTTGCTTTGGAGGATATGGGATAGAGTGAACACTGACCTTGTCCCGTGGACTGGCTGGAATTTGGAGGATATGGGATAGAGTGAACACTGACCTTGTCCCGTGGACTGGGTGGGCTTTGGAGGATATGGGATAGAGTGAACGCTGACGTTGTTCCGTGGACTGGGTGGGCTTTGGAGGATATGGGATAGAGTGGACACTGACGTTGTCCCGTGGACTGGCTGGGCTTTGGAGGATATGGGAAAGAGTGGACACTGACGTTGTCCCGTGGACAAACATGACTTAGAATGACTATTCGTTGTATTTGTTGAGCTCACTTAGAGAACGGGTCAACAAATATGATAAGTTTGCTTCATCGTGTCTATTAAAATGACGATATTATACATATGAGCTATAACGTAATGTGGCTGTGATTGTGTCAAAAAGATGAAATTGAAATATGTCACGATGGTCATTCTGATGACATTTATTTCAAACTGTGCACCAGTGGGCGAGCTATTGTCTAGTAATAAATAGGAATGGTAAGGGTAGGGAGAACTTCATCTGCTAAGTTACAATTTGAATGAGAATTAATTAAGTATTTTGGTCGCCATTTATACGGAAATGTGAGCACTTGCATCACCACCCAAATCTGTTTCAAGAACTGCTCTTGACCTCTCACTTCACAGAGGAGGAGTAACGGTCGAGTATGTGAGGCTTCCTCCCCACCTAGCTGAAGATTTATCGTCACTTTGGGGGAGCTTCTCTCACCAGCCACGATTAGAGTGTGAATGGTTGGGTTAACGTGAGGTAAGGCATCATCCACCAACCTCCAGAAGAAGCGGAGGGGTTGCGTTGACGCGAGGTGATGGGTCGCAAAACAAGTCTAGAGTAAGGGCAGAGGGGTTGTCTTGACGTTAAATTGAGGGCTCTTGCTTCTCGGTTATTATACTGCAGCACAAGAATTGGATTTGTCAGGGTTGTCGATCAAGTTTACATATATCCCTGTGCATTATTTACTCGTCATTATTCAACATCGATTCGTGATGGAATTTCAGACATCAATTATGATCACAGGTAACGTGTGAGATTACGTACATCCATGAAGATCACTCATCAGCAAGGATGTCATGAATCCTCATGGAGGTTACACCTAGTCGCTCAGCAGGGACCCTTACCTATGTATATTAAATTGTTTATTCCTGATCGATTAACTCCACACACAAAACTGTTTTTTACTAAATATCTGCCAACTCTCTTAGTGCTAACATCTACATAATTTTCTTCGTTCCAATCCAATATCCGTTCACAGGAATGAAAATTATTTAGTATGCCTCTATTAGATGCATCTAGTGTAACGAGGCTATGTTTACTTGAACCAGCATTCCCGCTGTCTTATGTTCCCCTCTGCTGTTGACATCGTCGGCCCTTATAGCCGGCAGGGCTCGGGAAAGTTTGGTTTCCTTTGAGGGGGGGGGGGGGTTCTCTTCCGACGAGATGTAAACTATGAGCATAACTAAATAGAATATTTGTGTCCCACGGAGTCGACTGGTGGATGATTATCTCGTCTAAATTGTTGATTTGTGTCGGTAATTCTGGGATGAGAACGATTGCACCAAAATGAATTCGATGCACAACGAAGATGAGCTCCTCTGTTCAAGGTTTATGGTAGTTCACTCTTCATAAATTCATGATTTTAAAACGTGCCAATGCAGATCACTGATATGTGATGGCTGATTTGTTGATCGGTGGTGGTTACAGATAGTAATTATGTTTTCTATAGTAAGGCCAGTTGTTGTTGGAGAGTGGTAATGTACGATTGTTGGACAATTGTTGTTGGAAAGTGGTAATGTACGGAAGAGGTGGGCCGAGTATTTTGATGAGTTGTTGAATGTCGAGGATGACAGAGAGGCTGACATTGTTGCTGTGGGTGATGGTGCTCGGATGCCACTTTTGGGAGAACGACTCACTGCGGACATTACCAGATAAGAGGTACATGAGGCGGTGAACGCGATGAAAGCAGGGAAAGCCCCTGGTTTGGATGGCGTTGCGACCGAGTGCCTGAAGAAGGGTGCAGTAACGATTGTCGAATGGTTGGTGAGGTTACTGAACTTGTGTTTTGCGGCAGGCGTGGTACCGAGTGAGTAGCGCAGTGCCTGCATTGTTCCGCTATATAAGGGCAAAGGAGATAAAAATGAATGCTGCAACTCGAGAGGTATCAGTATGTTATGTGTTGTTGGTTAGTTGTACAGGAGAGTGCTGATCAAAAGGATTAGAGACAGTACGGACTGCGCAATTGGAGAGGAACAGTGTGGCTTTAGGAGTGGTAGCGGGTGTACCGATCAGATATTTGCAGTGAGACAGGTATGTGAGAAGTACCTTGCCAAAGGAGAGGATGTGTTCTGGGCCTTCATGGATCTGGAGAAGGCATACGACATAATTGACAGGGAAGCGCTGTAGAGGGTGTTGCGTTTGTATGGAGTGGGCGGACGTCTGTTGGAAGCAGTGCAGAGTTTCTATGCTGACAGCCGAGCATGTGTCAGAGTGGAGAGCGAGGTGAGTGATAAGTTCACAGTGAAAGTGGGACTGAGACAAGGCTGCGTGATGTCTCCCTGGCTGTTCAACCTCTAGATGGATGGAGTGGTCAGGGAGGTGAACGCGAGTGTGCTTGGTCGTGGCTTGGAACTCTTGGAAGCGAATAAGCGGAGTTGGCAGTTGAGCCAGTTGCTATTTGCTGATGATACGGCCCTG
>SDVV010022297.1:0-12975 GCA_016164225.1 Gammarus roeselii | reverse complement strand
TCATTGCGAGCTCACTTGTAGGGTACGATGTGCAACGATATTACGATTAAGATTGAAGGGTCTTTCTACATCGGATCTCTGACTTTAGTCATTGCAAGCTCACTCGTAGGGAACGATATGCGACGAGATCCGAATTAAGAGTAAGGGGGCCTTCTACACCGGATCTCTGGAATTTATCATTGCGAGCTCACTCGTAGGGTATGCTGTGCGAAAAGTTCAGGATTAAGAGCAAGGGGTCCATCTACACCGGATCACTAACTTACATCATTGCGCGCTCACTCGTAGGGTACGATGTGCTACGTTATTAGGATTATGTTTAAAGGGTCTCTCTACATCGGATCTCTGAATTTATTCATTGCAAGCTCACTTTTGGGTAAGATGTGCAACGAGATTAGGATTGTAAGTATGAGGTCCTTCTACATCAGATCTCTAACTATAGTCATTGCAAGATCACTCGTAGGGTACAATATGCGACGAAATTAGGATTAGGATGAAGGGGTCCTTCTACACCGGATCTCTGAATTCAGTCATCGCAAACTCACTCGTTGGGTACGATGTACGACGAGATTAGAATTAAAATAGGGGGTTCTTCTACATCGGATCTCTGAATTTAGTCATTGCAAACTCACTCGTAGTGTACGATTTGCAACGAGATTAGAATTAAGAGTAAGGGGTCTTTATAAAACGGATTTCTGAATTTATTCATTGCAAGCTCGCTCGTAGAATACGATGTGCGACGAGATCAGAATTAAGAAAAGGGGGTCCTTCTATACCGGATCTTTGACTAAAGTAATCGTAAGTTCACTGGTAGGATATGATGTGTGACGAGATTACTATTATGAGTAAGGGGTCCTTCCATACTGGATTCCTAACTAGTTATTCCATGCACACTTGTATGATACGATGATCGACGAGATTAGGATAAAGAGTGAGGGGTACTTCTACACCGGATCTCTGACTTTAGTCAATACAAGCTCATTCGTAGGGTACTATGTGTAATGAGATTAGGATTATGAGTAAGGGGTCTTTCTACACCGGATCTCTGACTTAGTCGTTGCAAGATCACTCGTAAGATACGATGTGTGACGAGATTTGAATTAAGAAAAAAGGGGTCCTTATACACCGGATCTCTTACTTGAATCATTGCAAGCGCACTCGTAGGGTACGATGTGCAACGAGATTACGAGCATGAGTGAGGGGTCCTCTTAGACCGGATCTATAACTTTAGTCATTGCAACCTTACTCGTAGGATACGATGTGCGACGAGATTAAGATTATGAATAAGGGGTCCTTCTACAACGGATCTCTGACTTAATTCATTGCAAGCTCACTCGTAATGTACGATGAGCGACGAGATTAGTATTAGAAGTAAGTGGTCCTCCTACATCGGATCTCTGAGTTTAGTGAATCCAAGCTCACTCGTAGGATACGTTGTGCGACGAGATTAAGATTAGGAGTAAGGGGTCCTTCTACATCGTATCTCTGACTTTAGTTTTGCAAGCTCACTCGTAGGGTACGATGTGAGACGGGATTAAAATTAAGGGTAAGGGGTCTTTCAAGAACGAGTTTCTGACTTAGTCATTCCAAGCTCACTCGTAGGGCACGATGTGCAACAAGATTAGGATTAAGATTATGGGGTCCTTTCACACCGGATCTCTGACTTTACTCATTGCGAACTCACTCGTTGGGTACGATGTGCGAAAAGATCAGAATTAATATTTAGGGGTCCTTCGAGACCGGGCTCCTGACTTTGGTCATTCCAAGCTCACTCGTATGATACGATGTGCGACGATATTAAAATTAATAATAATGGGTCCTCCTACACCGGATCTCTGACTTTGGTCATTGCAAGCTCACTCGTAGGGTACGATGTGCGATGAGATTAAGGATAAGAGTAAGGAATCCTTCTACGCTGGATCTATGACTTTAGTCAATGCACGCTCACTCGTAGGGTACGATGTGCGACGAGATTAGAATTGAGAGTTAGCGGTCCTTCTACACCAGATCTTTAATTTTAGCCATTGCAAGTTCACTCGTTGGGTATGATGTTCGACGAGATTAGGTTTAAGAGTAAGGGGTCCTTCTACACCGATTCTCTGACCTAACAATTGGGAGCTGACTCGTAGTGTACGATGTGCGACCAGATTAGGATTAGGAGTGAGGGGTCCTTCTACACCGGATCTCTGACTTTAGTCATTGCAAGTTCACTCGTAGGGTACGATGTGCAACGCGATTAGTATTAGAAGTAAGTGGTCCTCCTACACCGGATCTCTGAGTTTAGTGAATCCAAGCTCACTCGTAGGATACGATGTGCGACGAAATAAGGATTAAGAGCCAGGGTTTTTTCCACGTCGGATCTCTGACTATAGTCAATGCAAGCTCACTCGTATGGTACGATGTTAATCGAGATTAGGATTAGGAGCCAATGGTCCTTCTACACCTGATCTCTGACTTTAGTCATTGCAAGCTCACTCGTAGGACACGATGTGCGACGAGATTAGGATTATCTGTATGGGGTCTTTCAACATTGGATCTCTGACTTAAAGCATTGCAACATCACTGGTAGGGTACGATGTGCGACGAGATAAGGGTTGAGAGTATGGGGTCCTCCTACACGGATCTCTGACTTTAGTCATTGCGAGCTCACTCGTATGATACGATGTGCGACGAGATTAGGATTAAGCGTAAGGGCTCCTTCTACACCGGATCTCTGACTTGAATCATTGCAAGCTCACTCGTAGGGTACGATGTGCAACGAAATAACGATTATAAGTAGGGGTCCTTCTACACCGGATCTCTAACATTAGTCATTGCAACCTCACTTGTAGGGTACGATGTGCAACAATATTTGGGATAAAAGTAGGGCGTCATTCTATAACGGATCTCTGGCTTTAGTCATTGCACGCTCACTCGTAGGGTACGAATTGCAACGAGATTAGGATTGTAGGTAAAGGGTCTTACAACATCGGATCTCAAACTTCACTCATTGCAAGCTCACTCGTACGGTGCGATGTGCAACGAGATTAGGATTAGAAGTTAGGGTCCTTATGGCCCGCATTTTTGACGTTAGTGAATCCAAGCATACTCGTAGGATACGATGTGCGATGAAATTAGGATTAATAGAAAGGGGTCTTTCTACGCCGGATCTCTGACTTTAGTCAATGCAAGCTCACTCGTAGGGTACGATGTGCGACTAGATTAGGATTTGGAGAAAGGGGTCCCATTACACCGGATCTCTGACTTTAGTCATTGCTAGCTCACTCGTAGGACACGATGTGCGATGAGATTATGAATAAGTGTAAGAGGTCCTGCAACCTTGGATCTTTGACTTAATTAATTGCAAGCTCACTCGTGGGTACGATGTGCAACAAGATTAGGATTAAGATTAAAGGGTCCTTTTACATCGGATCTCTGAATTTAGTCATCGCAAGCTCACTCGTTGGGAACGATGTGCTAAGAGATTCGAATTAAGAGTTAGGGGTCCTTCTAGACCGGATTTCTGGCTTTAGTCACATCGTACCCTACGAATGAGCTTGTATTGACTTAAGTCAGAGATCCGGTGTAGAAGTACCCCTCAATCTTTATCCTAATCTCGTCGCACATCGTATCATACGAGTGTGCATGGAATCACTAGTTAAAAATCCAGTCTGGAAGGACCCCTTACTCTTAATAGTAATCTCGTCGCACATCATATCCTACCAGTGAGATTGGAATTACTTAGTCAAAGATCCGGTATAGAAGGACCTTACTCCTAATTCTGATCTCGTCGCAATGAACAAATTCAGAGATCCGATACAGAAAGACCCCTTACTCTTAATTCTGATCTCGTACGATGTGCGACCAGATTAAGATTAGGAGTGAGGGGTCTTTCCACGCCGGATCTCTGACTCTAGTCAATGCAAGCTCACTCGTACGGTACGATGTGCGACGAGATTAAGATTATGTGAATGGGGTCTTTCAACATTGGATCTCTGATTTAAATCATTGCAACATCACTGGTATGGTACGATGTTTGATGAGATTAGGGTTAAGAGTATGGGGTCCTTCTACACCGGATCTCTGACTTGAGTCATTGCGAGCTCACTCGTAGGATACGATGTGTGACGAGATTAGGATTGAGAGTATGGGGTACTTCTACATCGGAACTCTAACAATAGTCATTGCAAACTCACTCTTAGGGTACAATCTGCGACGAAATTAGGATTAGGAGGAAGGGGTCCTTCTACACCGGATCTCTGACTTCAGTCAATGCAAACTCACTCGTTGGGTACGATGTGCGACGAGTTTAGAATTAAAATAGAGGGTTCTTCTAAAATGGATTGCTGATTTTTGTCATTCCAAGCTCACTCGTAGGATACGATAAGCGACGAGATTGAGATTAAGAGTATGAGCTCTTTCTACATTGGATCTCCGACTTAAGGCGTTGCAAGCTCACTCGTAGGGTACGATGTGCGACGAGATTAGAATCAAGAGTAAGGGGTCCTCCAAGACCGGATTTCTGATTTTAGTCATTGCAAGCTCACTCGTAGGGTACGATATGCGACGTGATAGAATTAAGAGTAAGGGGTCTTTCAGACCGGATTTCTGACTTAAGTGATGCCAAGCTCACTCCCAGGATACGATTTGCGACGAGATTAGGATTATGAGTAAGGGGTTCTTCTACACCAGATCTCTGACTTGATTCATTGAAATTTCACCCGTAGGCTACGATGTGTGACGAGATTAGAATTAAGAGTAAGGGGTCCTTCTGGACAGGATTTCTGACTTGAGTCATTTCAAGCTCACTCGTAAGATACGATGTGCAACGAGATTAAGATTAAGAGTGAGGGGTCCTTCTACATCGGATCTCTGACTTAATTCATTGCAAACTCACGTGTAGGCTACGATGTGCAACGAGATTAAAACTAAGAGTTATGGGTCCTTCAAGACCGGATTTCTGATTTTAGTCATTCCAAGATCATTCGTTGTATACGTTGTGCGACGATATTTAAATCAAGAGTAAGGTGTCCTTCTACACCGAATCTCTGACTTTAGTCATTACAAGCTCACTTGTAGGGTACGATGTGCGACGAGATCCTAATTAAGAGTAAGGGGTCCTTCTACACTGGATCTCTGACTTAAGTCATTGCGAGCTCACTCGTAGGGTATGATGTGCGAAGAGCTTAGGATTAAGAGTAAGGTGTCCATCCACACTTTATCACTGACTTAAATCATTGCACGTTCACTCGTAGGGTACGATGTGCAACGGGATTCGGATTATGTGTAAAGAGTCTCTCTACATCGGATCTCTGACTATATTCATTGCAAGCTCACCCGTTGGGTAAGATGTGCGACGAGATTAGGATTACGAGTATGAGGTCCTTCTACATCGGATCTCTAACTCTAGTCATTGCAAGGTTATTCGTAGGGTACAATGTGCGACGAACTAAAGATTAAGAGTAAGGGGTCCATCTACATCGGATCTCTGACTTAAGTGATTCCAAACTCACTCGTAGGATAAGATGAGCGCGAAGATTAAGATTAAGAGTAAGGGGTCCTTCTGGACCGGATTTCTGACTTAAGTGATTCCAAACTCACTCGTAGGATAAGATGAGCGCGAAGATTAAGATTAGGAGTAAGGGGTCCTTCTAGACCGGATTTCTAACATTAGTGATGACAAGCTCACGCGTAGGATACGATGTGCGGCGAGATTAGGATTCTATGAGTAGAGGGTGCTTCCACACCGGATCTCTGACTTTGATCAATGCAAGCTCACTCGTACGGTACGATGTTCAACGAGATTAGGATTAGGAGTAAAGGGTCCTTCAACACCGGATCTCTGACTTTAGTCATTGCAAGCTCTCTCGTAGGACACGATGTGCGACGAGATTAAGATTATGTGTATGGGGTCCTTCAACATTGGATCTCTGACTTAATTCATTGCAAGCTCACTGGTAGGGTACGATGTGCAACGAGATTAGGATTAGAAGTAAAGGGTCCTCCTACACCGGATCTCTAACTTTAGTCATTGCAAGCTCGTTCGTACGGTATAATGTGAAACGAGATCAGGATTAGGAGTAAGGGGTCCTTCTACACCGGATCTCTAACATTAGTCACTGCAAGCTCACTCGTAGGACACGTTGTGCGAAGAGATTTAGATTAGGTGCATGAGGTCCTTCAACATTGGATCTCTGACCTAATTCATTGCAAGCTCACTCGTTGCGTACGAAGTGCAACAAGATTAGGATTAAGATCAAGGGGTCTTTTCACACCAGATCTCTGACCTTAGTCAATGCAAGCTCACCCGTAGGGTACGATGTGCGACGAGATGAGGATTAAGAGTAGGGAGTCATTTTACACCGGATCTCTGACTTTAGTCATTGCACGCTAACTCGTAGGGTACGATGGGAGACGATATTAGAATTAGGAGTAAGCGGTCCTCCTACATCGGATCTCTAACTTATGTCATTGCAACCTCTTCTGTAGGGTACGAGGTGCAACGATATTAGGATTAGGAGTAAGGCGTCATTCTATACCGGATTTCTGGCTTTAGTCATTGCACGCTCACTCGTAGGGTACGATTTGCAACGAGATTAGGATTGTAAGTAGGGGTCTTACAATATCGGATCTCTAACTTCACTCATTGCAAGCTCACTCGTACGGTGCGATGTGCAACGAGATTGTGATTAAAAGTAAGGATCCTTCTGGACCGCATTTTTGACTCTAGGAATCCAAGCTCACTCGTAGGATACGATGTGCGACGAAATTAGGATTAAGAGTAGGGGTCTTTCCACGCCGGATCTCTGACTTTAGTCAATGCAAGCTCACTCGTAGGATACGATGTGCGACCAGATTAGGATTAGGAGTAAGGGGTCCCACTACACTGGATCTCTGACTTAACTCATTGCAAGCTCACTCGTTGGGAACGATGCGCGAAGAGATTAGAATTGGGATTTTGGGGTCCTTCTAGACCGGATCTCTGCCTTCAGTCATTACATGCTCACTCGTAGGGTACGACATGCGACGAGATTCAATCAAGAGTAAGGGGTCCTTCTACACCAGATCTCTGACTTTGGTCATTGCAAGCTGACTCGTAGGGTACGATAAGCGACGCGATTAAGGATAAGAGTAAGGAATCCTTCTACCCCGGATCTCTGCCTTTATTCATTGCACGCTCACTCCTAGGGCACGAGGTGCGACGAGATTAGAACTAGGAGTAACGGTCCTTCAACACCGGATCTCTGACTTTAGTCATTGCAAGTTCACTCGTAGGGTATAATGTTCGACCAGATTAGGCTTAAGAGTAAGGGGTCCTTTTACACCGGATCTCTGACTTTAGTCATTGCAAGTTCTCTCGTAGGGTATGATGTTCGACGAGATTAGACTTAGGAGTGATGGGTCCTTCTACACCGGATCTCTGACTATAGTCATTGCGAGCTCACTTGTAGGCTACGAGGTGCAACGATACTAGGATTAGGAGTAAGGCGTCATTCTATACCGGATCTCTGACTTTAGTCTTTGCACGCTCACTCGTAGGGTACGATGTGTAAGAGGATTAGGATTGTGAGTAAGGGGTCCTACAACATCGGATCTGTGACTTTACTCGTTGCAAGCTCACTCGTACGGTACAATGTGCAACGAGATTGGGATTAGGAGTAAGGGGTCCATCTAGACAGTATTTCTGACTTTAGTTAATCCAAGCTCACTCGTAGCATACGATGTGCGACGAAATTAGGATTAAGAGCAGGGAGTCTTTCCACGCCGGATCTCTAACTTTAGTCAATGCAAGCTCACTCGAAGGGTACGATGTGCGACGAGATTGGGATTGGAAGTAAGGGGTCCTTCTACACCGGATCTCTGACTTTTGTCATTGCAAGCTCACTCGTAGGACACGATGTGCCACGAGATTGAGATTGAGTGTAAGGGGTCCTTCAACATTGGATCTCTGATTCAATTCATCGCCAGCTCACTGGTAGGTTACGATGTGCAACGAGATTAGGATTAAGATAAAGGGATCCTTTTACACCATATCTGTGACTTTGCAAATTACGATTATGAGTGGGGGTCCTTGTACACCGGATCTCTTACTTATGTCATTGCAACCTCACTTGTAGGGTACGAGGTGCAACGATATTTGGGATAAAAGTAGGGCGTCATTCTATAACGGATCTCTGGCTTTAGTCATTGCACGCTCACTCGTAGGGTACGATGTGCAACGGGATTAAGATTGTGAGTAAGGGGTCTTTCGACATCGGATCTCTGACTTTACTCATTACAAGCTCACTCGTACGGTACGATGTGCAACGTTATTGGGATTAGGAGTAACTGTTCCTTCTAGAATGCATCTTTGACTTTAGTGGATCCAAGCTCACTCGTAGGATACGATGTGCGACGAAATTAGGATTAAGAGTAAGGGGTCTTTCCACGCCGGATCTTCGACTTTAGTCAATGCAAGCTCACTCGTAGGGTACGATGTGCGACGACATTAGGATTAGGAGTAAGGGGTCCTTCTACACCGGATCTCTGACTTAATTCATTGCTAGCTCACTGGTAGGTTACGATGTGCAACGAGATTAGGATTAAGATTAAGGGATTTTTTTACACCGGATCTCTGGCTTAAGTCATTGCAAGCTCACTCGTTAGATACGATGTGCGACGATATTTAAATTAAGAGAAAAGGGTCCTTCTTCACCGGGTCTCTGACTTAGTCATTACAAGCATACTCGTAGGGTACGACGTGCGACGAGATTCGAATTAACAGTAAGGGGTCCTTCAACACCGGATCTCTGACTTATGTCATTGCAAGCTCACTCGTAGAGTACGATGTGCGACGAGATTAATATTAGGAGTAAGGAATCTTTCTACGCGGATCTCTGACTTTAGTCATTGCATGCTCACTCATAGGGTACGACGTGTGACGAGGTTAGAATTAAGAGTAAACGGTCTTTCTAAACCGGATCTCTGACTTTAGTTATTGCAAGTTCACTCGTAGGGTATGATGTGCGTCAAGATTGGGATTAAGAGTGGGGGGTCCTTCTACACCGGATCTCTGACTTAGCCATTGCAAACTCACTCGTAGGGTACAATGCGCGACGAGATTTGAATTAAGATTAAGGGGTCCTTTTAAACCGGATCTCTGACTTTGGTCATTGCGAGCTCAGTTGTAGGGTACGATATACGAAGAAATTAAAATCAAGAGTAAGGGGTCTATCTTCACCGGATCTCTGACTTGAATCATTGCAAGCTCACTCGTAAGGTACGATGTGCCACGAATTTACGATTATCAGTAAGGGTATTTCTACACCGGATGTCTAACTTTAGTCATTGCAACCTCACTTGTTGGGTGCGAGGTGCAACGATATCAGGATTAGGAGTAAGGCGTCATTCTATACCGGATCTCTGACTTTAGTCATTGCAAGCTCACCCGTAGGTTAGGATGTGCGACGAGATTGGGATTAAGAGTGAGGTGTTCTCCTACACCGGATCTCTGACTTAGCTACTACAAGCTCACTCGTAGGGTACGATTTGCGTCGAGATTTGAATTATGAGAAAGGAGTCTCTCTACACCGGATCTCTGACATCAGTCATTGCGAGCTCACTCATAGGGTACAATATGCGACGAGAATAAGATTCAGTGTAAGAGGTCCTTCAACTTTGGAATCTACGACTTGATTCATTGCAGGCTACATCGGAAATCTAACAATAGTCAATTTCAAACTCACTCGTAGGGTACATTGTGCGACGAAATTGAGATTAGGAGGAAGGGGTCCTTCTACACCGGATCTCTGACTTCAGTCATTGCAAACTCAGTCGTTGGGTACGATGTGCGACGAGATTAGAATTAAAATAGGGGGTTCTTCTAGAATTGATTTCTGACTTTTGTCATTCCAAGCTCACTCGTAGGTTACGATGTGCGACATTAAGATTAGGAGTAGGAGCTCTTTCTACATTAAATCTCCGACTTGAGGCGTTGCAAGCTCACTCGTAGGGGATGATGTGCGACGAGATTAGAATTAGGAGTAGGGGTCCTCCTAGACCGATTTCTTACTTTAGTGATTCCAAGCTCACTCGTAAGATACGATGGGAGACGCAATTAGGTTTTCATGAATAAGGGGTCCTTCCACACCGGATCTCTGACTTAAGTCATCGCAAGCTCACTCGTAGGGTACGATGTACAACGAGATTACGATTAAGATTAAGGGGTCTTTCTACATCGGATCTCTGACTTTAGTCATTGCAAGCTCACTGGTATTGTACGATGTGCAACGATATTAGGATTAGGAGTAGGGGGTTTTTCTACACCGGATCTCTGACTTAAACAATTCCAATCTCACTCGTAGAGTACGATGTGAGACGAGATTAGAATTAAGAGTAAGGGGTCCTTCTAAACCGGATTTCTGTCCTTAGTCATTCCAAGCTCACTCGTAGGTTATGATGTGCGACGAAATTAAGATTAGGAGTAAGGGGTTCTCCTATATCGGATCTCTGACTTTAGTCATTGCAAGCTCACTCGTAGGGTACGATGTGCGACGAGATTAGAATTAAGAATAAGGGGTCTTTCAGACCGGATTTCTGACTCAAGTGATTCCAAGCTCACTGGGAGGATATGAAGTGCGACGAGATTAATATTAAGGGTGAGGGGTCCTTCTAAACCGGATTTCTGACTAGTGATTCCAAGCTTACTTGCAGGCTACGATTTGCGACGAGATTAGGATTAAGAGTGAGGGGTCCTCAACACCAGATCTCTTACTCAATTCATTGCAATTTCACTCGTAGGCTAGGATGTGCGACGAGTTTAGAATTAAGAGCAAGGGGTCCTTCTAGACCGGATTTCTGACTTGAGTCATTCCATGCTCACTCGTAGGATACGATGTGCAACGAGACTAGGGTTAGGAGTAAGGGGTCCTTTTACAGCGGATCTCTGACTTAATTCATAGCAAACTCACTTGTAGGCTACGATGTGCGACGAGATTAGAACTAACAGTTATGAGTCCTTCTAGACCGGATTTCTTTTTTTAGTCATTCCAAGATCACTCGTAGGATACGATGTGCGACGATACTTAAATCATGAGTACGGGGTCCTTCTACACCAGATCTCTGACTTTAAGTCATTGCACGCTCACTCGTACAGCACAATGTGCAACGAGATTAGGATTAGGAGTAAGGGGCCCTTCTACAACGGATCTCTGACTTTAGTCATTGCAAGCTCACTCGTAGGGAACGATATGCGACGAGATCAAAACTCGTAGGGTATGATGTGCGAAGAGTTTGGGATTAAGAAGAAGGGGTCCATCTACACCTTATCACTGACTTGAATCATTGCACGCTCACTCGTAAGGTACGATGTGCAACGGGATTAGGATTATGTGTAAGGGGTCTCTCTACATCGGATCTCTGACTTTATTCATTGCACGCTCACTCGTAGGGTACGATGGGCGACGAGATTAGAACTATGAGTAAGCGGTCCTTCAACACCGGATCTCCGACTTAAGTTATTGCGA
This sequence comes from Gammarus roeselii, assembly GCA_016164225.1. Lineage (NCBI taxonomy): Eukaryota > Metazoa > Arthropoda > Malacostraca > Amphipoda > Gammaridae > Gammarus > Gammarus roeselii. Next base: position 1,495 of record SDVV010022297.1, on the reverse strand, counting down.
ACTCGCTCGTAGGGTACGATGTGCGACGAGATTATGATTAAGCGTAAGGGGTCCATCTACACCGGATCTCGAACTTAAATCATTGCAAGCTCACTCGTAGGGTACGATGTGCAACGAAATTCCGATTATAAGTAAGGGTCCTTCTACACCGGATCTCTAATTTTAGTCAATGCAACCTCACTTGTTGGGTACGAGGTGCAACGATATTAGAATCAGGAGTAAGGCGCCATTCTATCCCGGATTTCTGGCTTAAGTCATTGCAATCACATTTGTAGGGTACGATGTGCAACGGTATTAGGATTAGAAGAAAGGGGTCTTTCTACATCGGGTCTCTGACTTTATTCATTGCAAGCTCACTCGTAGGGTAAGATGTGCGACGAGATTAGAATTAGAAGTAAGGGTCTTCCTCGACCGCATTTCTAACTTTAGTGATTCCAAGCTCACTCGTAGGATACGATGGGCGGCGAGATCAGGATTTTATGAGTAAGGTGTCCTTCCACACCGGATCTCTGACTTATGTCATTGCAAGCTCACTCGTAGGGTACGATGTGCAACGAAATTACGATTAAGAAAAAGGGGTCTTTCTACATCGGATCTCTGACTTTAGTCCTTGCAAGCTCACTCGTAGTGGACGATGTGCGACGAGACCAGAATCAAGAGTAAGGGTTCCTTCTAGATCAGTTTTCTGACTTTAGTGATTCCAAGCTCACGCGTAGGACACGATGTGCGACGAGATTAAGATTATGCGTATGAGGTCCAACAACATTGGATCTCTGACTTAATTCATTGCAAGCTCACTGGTATGGTACGATGTGCGACGAGATTAGGATTATGAGTAAAGGGTCCTCCTACACCGGATCTCTAACTTTAGTCATTGCAAGCTCACTCGTACGGCAAAATGTGCAACGAGATTAGGATTAGGAGTGAGGGGTCCTTCTACAACGGATCTCTGACTTTAGTCATTGCAAGCTCACTCGTAGGGAACGATATGCGACGAGATTAGAATTAAGAGTAAGGGGTCTTTTAGACCGGATTTCTGACTTAAGTGATTTGAAGCTCACTGGTAGGATATGATGTGCGACGAGATTGATATATTGGGTGAGGAGTCCTACTAAACCGGATTTCTGACTAGTGATTCCAAGCTCACTCGCAGGATACGATTTGCGACGAGATTAGGATTAATAGTAAGGGGTCCTTTTACACCAGATCTCTGACTTTATTCATTGCAACCTCACTCGTAGGGTACGAAGTGCGACGAGATTAGAATCAGGAGTAAGGGGTCTTCCTAGACCGGACTTCTAACTTTAGTTATTCATAGCTCACTCGTAGGATACGATGGGCGGCGAGATCAGGATTTTATGAGTAAGGTGTCCTTCCACACCGGATCTCTGACTTATGTCATTGCAAGCTCACTCGTAGGGTACGATGTGCAACGAGATTATGATTAAGAGTAAGGGGTCTTTCCACATCGGATCTCTGACTTTAGACCTTGAAA
>SDVV010022296.1:0-12975 GCA_016164225.1 Gammarus roeselii | reverse complement strand
TCAATCCTTTGTTCTATTGATGCATCAAGCAGTCCAATGTGATTGTACTGTGGGTAGACGATTGTTAACCTCAATCCTTTGTTCTATTGATGCATCAAGCAGTCCAATGTGATTGTACTGTGGGTAGACGATTGTTAATCTCGAGTGATTCTCACTGAATAATAGAATGTCCAGGCATCGTATAGTACAGCTAATGTTATGTTCAAATGTGACCAATAGAAGAGCAGCTGACGTTGCAATAGAGGCTGTAAGACAGTATTGTGTCTACTGGTAAAACACTAATACTGCTGCATTCTCTGTTATTCGACTACCTTGATCAATGCTGATGTCAGTACTCATGGTCGACCGTTAGTTGTATTGCATCTTGTTCGTATATACCAGCATATGTAAATATATTAATAAAATAGTTAAGTTAAAACTGCATTTAACTGCCTTTCAAACCTTCCTTTGGTAGTGCGCGTTATATACAGCTCGTGTAATTGCCAAAACAAGTATGTACAATATTTTTTCTAATGGAATAAAGACAAAGTGCATAAGTACCTATTTTCAGAGCCTCATCACCAAAAACACCGTCCTTCTACCGTGATGTTTTCCACAGGTAGGCCTGTTTCATCAAAGTATCCGTACTCGACGGCCTGCCTGTTACGCCGGTTGACTCGTGAGTAAGTGGAGGTTGCATCGAAATAAAATGAATCGATAGCAATCTTTCCATATGCGAGCGATATGGTATTTCTCTAATAAATTTACAACATCTAGGTACACTAAGCTATAATACGTGTAACGAGGAGCGCAATACGTGTAACAATGAGCTTACTACGTGCAACGAAGAGCTCAATACATGTAACGAAGGTCTTATTACGTGTAACGATGAGCCTAATACATGTTACGAAGATCTTATTACGTGTAACGATGAGCCTAATACATGTAACGAAGATCTTATTACGTGTAACGATGAGCCTAATATATGTAACGAAGATCTTATTACGTGCAACGATGAGCCTAACACGTGTAACGAAGATCTTATTACGTGTAACGATGAGCCTAATACATGTAACGAAGATCTTGATACGTGTAACAATTAGCTTAATACGTGTAACGATGAGCTTGATACATGTAACTAAGATCTTGATACTTGTAACGATGAGCTTGAGACTTGTAACGATGAGCTTGACACATGTAACGAAGATCTTGATACGTGTAACGATGAGCTTGACACATGTAACGAAGATCTTGATACGTGTAACGATGAGCCTAATACATGAAACGAAGATCATGATACTTGTAACGATGAGCTTGAGACTTGTAACGATGAGCTTGACACATGTAACGAAAATCTTGATATTGTAACGATGAGCTTGAGACTTGTAACGATGAGCTTGACACATGTAACGAAAATCTTGATATTGTAACGATGAGCTTGAGACTTGTAACGATGAGCTTGACACATGTAACGAAGATCTTGATACGTGTAACGAAGAGCTCAAACCTTCAGATCAGATTTAAGGGTTGATTTCATTTATTCATTATCATTCATGGAAGACCCCACCACATTCACCATCAATTTGTGCCACGCAACTTACTCCGAGCGCCCTACAAAACTCTGATATGTGGCTCTGTATCGTATCGGAATACACAATTAAGATGATCTATGATAACGTAATCGGCGCACATCTGATGTATTTCGGAGGTTACATGCTCGGAAGCGCTCCAAGCTAAAGTAATGAAGGAAGTTTTCGTGGTGAAATCAACCTAGTTTGCTGAACAGTGGCCTTGTGCATGGACAGACGAACCGTTACTGAGGACTGCGCAATATCTACACTCATCCCATTGGCTCACCAATTTTATTATTTGCCATCTCTCCATGTGTTCTATCCACCTCGGAACTCTGGTATCGATCCTAGCAGCCAAGCAATCATCACACCCGTTGTTACTCACATTCTCGTTCTTGATGTTATTCATTCGTGCTGCTCCTGTCATACTTTTTAAACATTTCATCTCAATTAAATTCATTATTCATATTTTTGACAATATCACACCGCACGGCTCTGTTTGTTAGGGTACCGTTGAAAAAATACCTCCTCATACAACCAACCCTTCTCTTTGGTTCTTTACCCAACGTTCTACGCCGCATCACGCTTTTCAGTGCCTTTAACACCTTACTCTCTTCATTCATCCACGCTACCTTCTTCAGCTTCATTTCAACTCATGCATGAAGGTACTTGAAACATTCCACTTCTCCAAACTACTCTTCATTTTAGATTATTGTGATTAAACTCGCATCGCCTCTTCTCGAACAATTCGTTGCCCAATTTTTACCTACATTAACTTGTAGATTCCTCCTCTCTCGCCACTTACCAATTTCGGACACCAGCCTTTACAACTCCTCTGTAACTACCACCCATGTCATACGTACCACCTGCAAACAACATGTGTGTGAACGGTCTACTCTACCTGTATGTCCTTAAAAACTCCAAGCCTCGCCCAATACACTCCCGTCTACCTCTCTAACCAAGCTTTTAACGACTCCAAGCCTCACCCAGTACACTCCCGTCTACCTCTCTAACCAAGCTTTTAACGACTCCAAGCCTCACCCAATACACTCCCGTCTACCTCTCAAACCAAGCTTTTAACGACTCCAAGCCTCACCCAATACACTCCCGTCTACCTCTCTAACCAAGCTTTTAACGACTCCAAGCCTCACCCAATACACTCCCGTCTACCTCTCTAACCACTCCATCCGTGTTCACTGTGAACAACCTAGAGGGCATAACTCAAGCTCATCGTAATCCCACATTTACTAGAATCAAGTCACTCCTTCGCTCTCAACTCTAAAACACGCTCTGTTGTCTACAAAAAAGACTGCCACTTTCAGATGACCCCCGCCTACTCCTTACAGCCGCAACCTCCTCCACGCTGTCAAACCAAATGTTTTTACATTCAATATAGTTCCTTATTTAAAGCTATTTTAACCCGCTATTGACTAAGCGTAATGTTTGTGGACGCCAATGTATGTTTTGGTATTACAACGTCGATCATAGTGACTCAATGACAAGCCTCATCGCAATCGAATCTTTTACTTTAAGTGATTCTAATTTTCTCTTTCATCTCTTATCATCAGGAAACGGTGGGTGAAGCACTTTAGCTACATTGCTAGTTAACGAAACAAACATTACGGTGCATTGGTGTACTTTGGTCACGTTTAGAGAAGTAAATTCAAAATTGTGTGGTGTATCAAATATTTATAAAGCAAGCAATCCTAACGACCCCCAGATGGCTGTACTGATTTACCTTGTGCTTGTTTTTCTGGGCAGATCCATCACCTCCAAGCTGTGGATAGACTTGGCTCACTACTGGGATTAGAACCTCGTCCTTCGTCTTTGACTTACGATCCGGACTCAGCCGGTACCAACCGCCAAAGCGGCTCTGAAACCCCACCACCGCCGCCCACTCCAGGGTCCCCAGCTACACCAGCTACCGGGCTGCTGTTGTCCTTCGAGTGTCACATGTGTCCGTTCAGTACACCTGTGGAGAGGCTGTTTAGGCGGCATATGACCGACCACACTAATCCCAAAATGTTTGCTTGTACTGTCTGCAGGTACAACTGCAAGCTCAGAGCCAACCTGCAGAGGCACATGCGAATCCATACAGGTGAAAAACCGTTCGCGTGCTCTGTATGCCCCTACCGGTCCAGCGATTCTTCCAACCTTCGCGCCCACCAACTCATGATGCATAACATCAGTGCGTGACGGTCCTGAGTGGTCTCGTGGACGCTGATCAAAAAGTGCTTCCTTTGATTTATTGTTCAATTCAAGTTAGTTTCCAGAATTGGAGATCTGTTATTTATCACCCCAGTCTCTTGACTACTCATTTACGGTCCGATGAAGTTAGTTTCTGGAACTGAAGTTCTGTCGTGAGTTACGGACCATCCCTCCTCTTCCTGAATTACCTAATTACCTATTTATGGTGGAATAGTTGCTGAATTGGGCTTACCCCACCTAGTGCGCTGTGCGTTTAAGGTAATTTCCACAATGCTGAACTCGATATTTTTCTTCTTCATTAACAGTGTCAGCATAAATTCCTTCAACTGCACCAGATATGAGCGTATAATTTGATGAGGCCTGTGTCAATTAGTTGTTTAATTGTTTTCGATGATGTTATTCTAGTGATTCACTTGCCTTGGTAGTTATCTTGGTGAATAGTTCACTGTTAAGTGGTATCATATCGTTTAGCTTATGTCTTAATTTTATCGTCTGAACTCCTTTTCTGATTATCATCCTTACCCATTGTGTATAGAAAACGGTCATACCTACTGTGTTTATTAAACGGTCACACCTAATGTGTCTAGTAAACGGTCATACCTACTGTGTCTGTAAACGGAACGGTCATACCTACTGTGTCTAGTAAACGGTCATACCTACTCTGTCTAGTAAACGGTCATACCTACTGTGTCCAGTAAAAGGTCATACCTATTGTGTCTAGTAAACGGTCATACCTACTGTGTCCAGTAAAGTCATTCCTACTGTGTCTAGTAAACGGTCATACCTACTGTGTCTAGTAAACGGTAATACCCACTGTGTCTAGTAAACGGTCCCACCTACTGTGTCGATTGAACGGTCACACATAATGTGTCTAGTAAACGGTCATACCCACTGTGTCTAGTAAGTAAACGGTCATACCTAATGTGTCTAGTAAACGGTCCCACCTACTGTGTCTAGTAAACGGTCATACCTACTGTGTCTAGTAAACGGTCCCACCTACTGTGTCTAGTAAACGGTCCCACCTACTGCGTCTAGTAAACGGTCCCACCTACTGTGTCTAGTAAACGGTCATACCTACTGTGCCTAGTAAACGGTAATACCCACTGTGTCTAGTAAACGGTCATACCTACTGTGTCTAGTAAACGGTCATACCTACTGTGTCTAGTAAACGGTCATTACCGCAATTCTTATCAGCCGGCTGTATTTTTTTTTGTCAGATCGAGGATTTTTAGATTGTATTCTTTTTGTCCGATCGAGGATTTTGGGTTGCGTCTTGTATGGCATTTCCGAATGGTTTGGGGTTCAACTCACGACAGTACCAACTAAAAACTAAAATGAGGCCAGCATGGGTTTCAATACTTTCTTTCATGTGTATCTTACTTCTTTTAGTTGTAAGGTGCATTGAACAACACGATCGGTTGTTTTCCTGAGTTATATTCGTACCTGTGGGTGAACAGTGTTTGTTTAATACTGAAAAGAACCCTTCAACAGTTTTCTTTCTCTCCGAATTCTTTAGCTTCTTATGTACAAGAAAGGGATATTGTAATGCCACCTCGTCAGAACTTGACAAAATAGTTAATCTTTTCTACTGATTATTATTCAGCGTTAAACAATAATAAACATGCTTTGTTACCATGTTTATTATTAGATGTGTTTATTCAAATAATGTATGCCAATGAACGTGATAAATGCAATTGGATTATACGACGAACTCGTGCGATTGTAATGAAAATTATAAGAAGGAACGTTTTCTTTAGATTCACTCAAAAATTAGGTTCACACGAAATATTTTATTTCAGAGTTGTGGTCTATTTACCGCGACGAATTAAATTTAATGTAGGATAAATACGTTTTAAACTGTCCAGTAGGAATTAAAGACCGTTTTGTTGAAATAGTCGACCGTTTTTCAGATAATTTGTTAGACCATTGCTCACGACGCCTCCTGACTTGTACGATCAGGAGCAGTTTTTTGGATGATGTAGAAACTGTTTGTTTCTTAGTTGTAATACGTTAGCGCGTTGCATTTGCCAACTCTTAGTTCATGGGTTCGTTTTGTTATCTTTTGTTGCTGTGATGAGCGTTTCTCGGTGGGCTATCAATAAAGCATTTCCATTCGCTTGCTCCGTCCCTCTCACTGGCGGTGCTTGACTACGGTCACCCCGGGTTCGAGTACTCATTCAGTAGTGCTTGACTACGGTCACCCCGGGTTCGAGTACTCATTCAGTAGTGCTTGACTACGGTCACCCCGGGCACGAGTACACATTCAGTAGTGCTTGACTACGGTCACCCTGGGCACGAGTACAGTAGTGCTTGACTACGGTCACCCCGGGTTCGAGTACACATTCAGTAGTGCTTGACTACGGTCACAACGGGCACGAGTACACATTCAGTAGTGCTTGACTACTGTCACCGCGGGCACGAGTACTCATTCAGTAGTGCTTGACTACGGTCACCCCGGGCACGAGTACTCATTCAGTAGTGCTTGACTACGGTCACCCCGGGCACGAGTACACATTCAGTAGTGCTTGACTACGGTCACCCCTGGCACGAGTACAGTAGTGCTTGACTACGGTCACCCCGGGAACGAGTACACATTCAGTAGTGCTTGACTACGGTTACCCCGAGCACGAGTACTCATTCAGTAGTGCTTGACTACGGTCACCCCAGGCACGAGTACTCATTCAGTAGTGCTTGACTACGGTCACCCCGGACACGAGTACACATTCAGTAGTGCTTGACTACGTTCACTCCGAGCACGAGTACACATTCAATAGTGCTTGACTACGGTTACCCCGGGCACGAGTACACATTCAGTAGTGCTTGACTACGGTCACCTCGAGCACGAGTACACATTCAATAGTGCTTGACTGCGGTCACCCCGGGCATGAGTACACATTCATTAGTGCTCGACTACGGTCACCCCTGGCACGAGTACACATTTAGTACTTTATCTCATCAGTTGCAGTAGCCAATTAAAAATAGGATACGATTAAATAAAAGAGTAACAGAATAATAAATGATCATTGTTCTTTCGATGTTCGGTTGAAATAACTCGTGAGAAAGTATGGTCTGTCACTTTATGGAACCATTAATGAACTTACTCGTTTTACTGTATAATTACGGACTTCAATGTTTCGTTTTTATGTTATCTTGTATTCACCTGAGGGAAGAGATTGCTCAGTGTTCATATACACTACTATCAAGTTCTCTTCCTATTGCATTTCTATTTTTACTAGCTTACAACGCTATTTGAATTTTGAAAAATTCTCGGTCTCATGATGTTTTTTATATTCACTGTTCCTATTTTTAACTCTGCGATGAAATAGTTTGAAACGCTTAGGGACAGCCTCATAGGTTCGTATCCACCAGTACTCCACATCATGCGCGGACGACGGACGGCTCACACACCTCTCCAGTCGACTCTGTCAACTTTGGTTAATCTTGGTATCAAAGAGAATGATCCTTTACTTTCTGCGCCTACCAACAGGTTCAAAGACTTCCCTGCAGTTCTTTGCGTCCTGAACCTACCAAAAAATCCAAAGACTCCCCTGCAGTTGTAACCCGTCTACGGCACATTGCGAAAGCCCTACCAGCCGCAATTATCTGAATGACCCGAGTACTAGACTGCGAATTCTCGCTTGAGACGCAAAGCAAAGCGTAACCGACGACATGTAAACGAGCAAAAGTATAGTTTTCCACACAAATGTGTAAGAATTGATACGACTACGGTCATGGAAGCAATTACTGTTACAATAACCCACGATGCTGGATGTGAGTCCGAGACAACATAACGAAGAAAATCCATAACATTGCCAGTTACCCCGGGTGCCGGGGACTAAGACTCTGAAATACACGGAAAAATTCAAATTACCGCAATCTTACATAGAAGTAATGTTATGCGTGTGCGCGCACTCCTTTGAAAATCTGAACAGCGCCCTGGTGGTACAGTGGCAAAAGAAAAATCGTTTATGGTTAGTCTACAACTGAGAAAAACAATTATACTTCCCTCGTGGAATTCAACTTCCAATACAAATTTTTTATTGAACAAAGTTTCTTAATCAATAATATCTGAACAAAGTTTATTAATCAATAATATCAATTGAATTAGCGCTGCGTTCAAATATCAAGCGGAAAATTATCATTGACAATTTTTGCTTATCTTCAATCTCAAACGAATTTTGTTTCGCTGCTGTGCCTATGCACAAACCCCACACAAATACGTATCTGATTCTAGTGGTTTTGCTGCTACCTGCAATGGAGTAGCTCGAGTTCTTTTTCTAAAGTCGCTTGCCCTCCAAGCGACGGTGCAACCAAAGAGATAGCCTCCTTTACTCAGCTACAGGCACTAAAGCGGACCTGAAAATGTTCAAAATCAGTGTCCACTCAGTGCTTGAGGATACTGAAGTAACTGTGGACCTCACCGTAACACCCTACTTCCCTCGACGGTATAAACATCGCCGCCGTCACTCGGTCAGTAAGAACAATGACAAACTCCCTTTATCAGGTTCTAAACGCACATAGGGCAGTGATTGGAGATTAGACTGATGCTTGGTCGGGTGATGTGCCGCGTCGCGCAATGGTACAGCACACGACAGAGATATCATGCTTCGTTACCTTTCCGTGTAAACGTCTGGGATAACACATTTCGCGTGTCACAATTTCCGCATTGTTCTTTGATTTTATATTTGTCCACATAACTCGTGGTGTGTCACATCACTGGAACATTTTGAAGTGGAGATGTTTTGCTCAATGTGTCAGAATGTCTTGATATTTAAGCCTTGCAAGTAGTAGTAGTAGTTGCTTCCGTTTCCCACCGGAGTCCCAACGCGAAGTTAATGCAGACTCCCCCGTAGGGCAATTGGTGAGTAGCAGAGTAGGTGAAGCGTAGATTACGAGTAGGCTCAACGCAAATTCAGAGTAGGTTCAACGCAAGTTCAGAGTAGGTTCAACGCAGACTCAGAGTAGGTTCAACGCAGATTCAGAGTAGGTTCAACGCAGATTCAGAGTAGGTTCAACGCAGATTCAGAGTAGGTTCAACGTAAATTCAGAGTAGGTTGAACGTTGATTCCGACAGAGTAGGTTTAACGTAGTTATCGAGTAGGTTTAACGTAGATACCGAGTAGATTTAGTGTAGATACAGAGTAGGTTTAACATACATACCGAGTAGGTACAACGTAGATTCTGAGAAGGTTCAACGTAGAGCAGTGGTAGTAGTAGTTTCTTTCGCGCTCCGCCAGGGCCCCCTACGCGAAATCGTCGCATGAATCCGCCCAGGGCCCCTGCGGGCGTCTAACGATACATAATTATATAACTAATACAAAATTTATCACCATGAAAAAAGGGCACAGATAAATAATAGAGCCTACAAAATACTAAAATAAAGTGTTAATGATCTATAAAATGAATAATCATCCATCCACCCCAAAACGCTTGCAAAGTTTATTCAAAGTTTGAACATTATCACTATTCCTAATTTCCAATCAAATACGACCTCTGATTTGTGCCTGAAAGTTATTTAACCGACGGCATCGTACTAGTCTATGTGTCTTCTAAAAGAAAGTGTGCCATCCATCCTCGTTCCAACAGTGGCCCTATTGTAACATGCATTCTGGTATCGTTGATCCCAGACGTTGTGTAAGAATGAATTTCTATGGTTTGTTCTTTAGCTCAATGAGAAAGTGTTCCCCTAAATGTCGGATATGAGATTGGTTGTGCGTTTCAAGAATTAATTCTCACTGTGACAAATTAATGAAACACTTTGTTTTTTGTTCACAGATGATCCCTGGAGGAAAACGGGCACATTCTGGAGTCCCGTCGTTCATCGAAGACCATCAAGGACATCACAAACACTCACACCAGTACCCGCTAAATATTCCAGCATCTCATAGTTTTGCCCCCAATCCCACGAATAGTGCTCTTCCGCACGTAGCTGGTGTGAAGATAAAACAGTGCAAGTTGTGCCCCTACGAGTCCCTCAGGGCTGATAACCTCAAGCGACACATGCTCTCCCACTCCGGTGAGAAGCCCTTTGCCTGCCCTCTCTGCGTTTACCGCTGCACCCAGAAATCGGACCTACAGAAGCACATGGCAAGGATACACTAACAATACACAACAGAAGCAGCTATAATAGGATAGTTCTGGGCCCACAGTTGCTCTCAAGACCGATAGGCGTGTCCACGTGCACATTGCACACAGAGAAAATTCTGACGCTAACCCCTGACAATTATAAAACAAATAACTTCTTCGAACATTATCAAAAGTTACAATGGTAACCCCCTAGGCATCTTTTAGGGTCACACGACGATAACACCCCTTCCTACCCGAGGTATCTGACATTGCTTACCTCCATAGACGTCTGTTGGGTGAACACTCTTCATTACCTTCAGACTCGCCTCTTCTTCACCCTTCACTATCTCTTCTTTTCTCCCCCTAACCTGAATTTACTTTACATCTATTCAACTCATTTGCATCTTATGATTAGTTCAAATTTCATTTAATTTGTCTCAAACTCCTTCTTGACAACTCTCTCAATAATCGTTACACACATACACACACACACACACACACACTCGCACGCACGCACGCACGCACGCACGCAAAGAGACACACACTGACACTCGCACGCACACACACACACAGAGACACACACTCGCATGCACACACACAGAGACACACACACACAGACAGACACACACACACACACACAGATACAGAGACACACACACACATACAGTGACAGACACACACACAGAGTCACACACATACAGAGACAGATACACACACAGACAGAGACAGGCACACACACACACAGACAGAAACACACACACACATACAGAGACAGATACACACAGAGACAGACACACACCCAGAGAGACAGACAGAGACACACACAGACACTCACAGCCATACACAGACACACATACATACCTTCACATGCACACATCTGCACACTCACACACACCTATGCACACACATACACACACACACACATACACACCTAGACATAGACACACACATCTACACACATAAACAGACACCTACACACACTCACACACCTACACACACATCTACACACACACACCCACACCTACACACACACCCACACACACACACAGGCACACCCTTACACACATACCTACACACACACACCTACACCTACACACACCTACACGCACACACCTACACACACACACCTACACACACACACACACACACACACCTACACCTACACACACACACACACACCTACACACATACATCGGTCCTAACTATTCTGCTCTCAGGTGACTAATAACAGCCAAGTTGCGCTCTTGGGATCAATTTTTTCGTACGGGTCGTAATTTGAATTTTTTATATCTGGCGGGTCTCATGCGCGAGATTCCCTACACTGTGTAGATCTCATTCATGGGATCTCCGTTTTCTGTCTTCTCAACAGGTGTTTGGACTCATATCCCCGGCACCTAAAGAGCGACGGCGAATCCTTGGGTCCTGTAGCAGGATAGGTAGTGTATTAATCCTCCATACTGCCACTTGAGAAGCGCTGAGCTATATGGCATCAGCACCATGCGAGTTCCTGTGCAGCCTGTGGCACCCGTGCATACCATAGACGTTTGCCGCGTAAAAATCTTGACTTTACGCAGTAGCAAACATAACTCGAATCTTTTATTTACACGATGCAGCACTGTTTGCTGGTTTGACGTTCGGCGCCAAAAGGACGGTGGCTCCGGCGTGGTAGAAAACCTCGTCACTCTAATCTAATTTAATCTGACAATTGTACAACAAATTTTATGTTAGGAAGCTGTCAAAGTTAGAGTAAAAGTAACGAAAATAAATGGTAGTCACAACGTTTGAGCTGCAGCAACGCTTACGTAATTCGACTCCCTACTTTGCAACTCTTCATTTCTCTCTGCAGCGCATGTTTTGTTTGCGTACCCTGCACCACAACACCACCCATAGCCGGCTGAAGAACTTCACGTATTTGCACTGCTCCTACATTACCAACAGTCGGTACCAGGTCAGAAAACAAATCAATAGCTGTCACACTGCTGCATGAAGGACATGAAAGGCCTCAGTAAGGATCCCAATATTTATTAATTTCTCAAAATACTCAGCCCACCACTTCCGAATAGCTTTAATCTCAATCATCAACAAGCCGTTAACTTTTTTCACCACCCCTTTCTGTCGTCCAACAAAAGAGCCTACAAGCGCCGAGCGGATCGTCCATTTTTTAGTGAAATTAATGACGCAGATACAGACACTAGGCCGAATCCGCCAGGAAGGGGGGTGGCTGATGGCAAGGCGCACCACACTCCCTCATATACCCACACTTACACAACTCGGTATTTTTGCGCTAAAGAGTTCGGCCGAACCACCTCGCAACACTGACTCTGGGTCACGAGTGCGGTCCGAGGATCCGTGTTGGCAGCAGGGCCTGACAGTGTGACTGGTTTACCCCCGCTGCGTCATGATAGCCACCACCCCACCCACGACCCTTCCGTCAACGTGATGCCAAGGACGAGAAGGCACATCAATGCAGCGTCAAAAGTCAACCATTCACAATCGCTCTCCACTCACGCCTGTTCATTGCACGCTCTCTCGCTACCTCCACATTCACACCATCCATCCACACGCCTGCTTCACACCATCCATCCACCCAAACTTCGCTCTACCCCTATGCTTACGGCCACTAGCCACCGCTTTCAACACCCTTTTTACCAATCTCATTTCGTCCATCCTCTCCATGTGCCCGAACCATCTTAGAACACGCGAATCCTCTAGTTCATCCAACTTCACCATCACCGTTCTCATTCAAACCACGTCGTTAGTGATCCTGTCTCTCAGCGTCACTCCAGTCATGCTCTTTAAACATTTCATTTTAAAAACATTCAACCTTCTTCTCTCCTCTGCTCTCATTCCCCAAGTCTCGGCTCCGTAGAACACAGTTGGAACAACTACACCTTCATACGCCCTCTCTTTGCTTCCATCCCCAACGTCATACATCTCGTTACGCCTATAATAGTGGATCTACAATCGTTGGTATGTGCCCATGCAATGTAATGTAGAGGAGCGACGCGACTGCAAGCACTACTGGTAGGAGCCTGTGCTCCGTACCTACATTATTCATCCACGTGGGTTCGAAGTCTTTTTACAACATTATTATTCAGGCTACTATTCGTTGAAGACCAACCAGGATAAGCAGAATAGAAATGAGGGGTGC
>SDVV010022295.1:0-12975 GCA_016164225.1 Gammarus roeselii | reverse complement strand
ATCAACGTCGATTTCAATAAAAGAGAATGCTCAAAGTGAGAGGCTAAGAAAACGGTCACCAAAAATAAGGGAAAAACCTCAAATACAAAGAAGACTAGAAGGACAGTCGACGAGTGGCCTACAGCCTCTGCATTCCCCTCAGGTAAACTCTTCGACACAGGTAAAAAAATCGGCCCCATTCCCTGCCCACTCCAATATAACGCCCTCAGATTTCGATGCAAGCCATTCGCTCCCTCAATTAATCCCTTCTTTATGCTGGGAGCAAAGAAACGTTCGCAGACAAGGAACGAAGTATCTCACTTACGTCGTAAAATTTGAATCAAGTGACGCTTTTAAAAAAAATACCAACGCATTAAAGACAAACACAGAGTAACTGTCAAATTTCACCAAATAAATTATATACATTACCTGTTACATCCCTACATCTGACCTGAGCGCCTCTGCAGCTGGCCTAGCAAAAGATTGGAGTTGCTGAGGTTTATATGCCGATATTGATTTGTAGAGGACACTGTACCTACAATATGTATTATGATAGACTGATAATCCATATTTTTGGTCGATGGTGCTCATTCGAATGTACCGAATTATGGGAACTGACATATCGGGACTAATTTATTTTAGACAAAACTAGTTTAATCATCCCGCTAGTGGCAACATCAGGCAAGCTGGCGGCAAGGCAATCAGAACCAAAATACCTAAACTATGTAATTTTTTCAATTTGTGTTTGAATTTCCACTAACAGCTTGTCATTAAGCATGTAGGGGGCCTATACGTTTCTATTGTACAGTAGCAAAAGGAAATTCATTCATGATTGGAAACGAAGTAAAATCATCACTGTTCATTTTTTAGCCCGTTATTAGAACTCCTCGGGAATTTAAATAATATTACCCATTAAGAAGTTTTGTCCACATATAGTACCGTAAGAAATTTATATGTGAAGTTAATTTCCAAGTGGGGAAGTTGAATTTGTTTTCGGGTTTCAGACTAACCATCAACGAATTTTCTTTCGCTACTGTACATATAATAATACACTCTATTAAAGACCATCAAGGGCATAAAAGTTCATTTGGTACAAATTTTAATATAAGAAATAATGAATCTACATGATTACCTTACCAATTTATGGTACCGGTCGGACTAAAGCACCAGGCTCTTCCCTACTTGTGTGCTAATAGTTGGGTGAGCATAATTCCGTATAGTTGATTTAATTTTCGAGGCTGAATATAAACTACGAAATGGCAGTCAATGCCTGATTGTATTTTGCTTCAGCTCGGGAAGTTATTCCAGAGAAGACTTTCAGAGCGTAATCCTCATGAACGCTATTAAATTTTCTAATTCCGCATGCACTCATTAATGCAGCACTATAATGGACCAAAATGGAAACAGTTCAAAAATTCCATTGAAAAATATTCCTTACAACCCAGTTCTCAAATGTCAAGCCGACAATACTACTCTGCGCAGCCGTGATTGTTAATAAAAACTTACGCTAACTGCTATTAACTGGACTTATGGGATACCAGACTGGGCCCCAACTTTCAATTCACTTTCATTCAACTCAATCTTCAAATGTTGCTCTTGCAGCTTTGAGTGGGGGAATTTGAAGACATCTTGTAGAGAAGACCTTCCTCTAGTTAACAAAAAGACTTCTCCTGCAACTCTGACCCCAGGCTTCCCGAGGAGCACCACCAATGAAGGTGTAGTTATCAGCAATCACACTTTATTCACGCAGTCAATCCAAATGATCACAATTTGTACATTCTTTCGTGTGTATATATAATCAGTAGTGTAAATAGAAGAAATCATGTGAAGGTAGTGTTAAAAATATTGTATTAAACAACGCATAAAAATACCTAAGCAAAATAATAAAACACACGACCTAGAAACTGTAGATACAGTCATATACAAACAAACATGGCACAACAAGGAATTATTACGATATTAATGATTCCGAAACAACAACACATAATGCCATGAGACATTCTCAAACACAACAAATTAATACAAATTAGTTATCAGAAATCGAATTTGTTTCCGTACCGAATACTAACTGAGTAGGATACTATCTTGACTCAAGTGAATGGTATAAAGCTGCACCTAAATAAAAACCTACAGGACACATTTCAGAATGAGATAGGAGTCATTGCTACCTTGAATGAAATAACATAATTATCAACGATACCCAACAAGCTACTACCGTCCCCTTTAAAGTGCTGACTCGAGAAATTTATCCTGATCAAGACTCTATTGAAATGAGGGAAAGAAAAATCCAAGTAAGACCCTAATAAAATTAGGAAATGAATATAAAAAAAAACTCGACGAGACTTGATCGTGATTAGTAGAGATTAATTAACTTTATCACAATTCTTACCTCACAATACAAGTTGAGTATAAAATACTATATTGTGTGTTATTTCAGATCCTTGGTGTGTAAGCGCTATTATCATTATTAATTAATTATTCAATTAGGTCCTTCTGACTAGAAGGATCAACGATAAAGGTCACAGGACCATGAATGGAAATAACACAGGGCCAACCAGGAACGCCACCACATGCCCTGGATGAAGCTACCATCAAGGCAGGCACCATCTTGTGTTATTAACCATCTATATTATTAACATTATAAACACTAGCGACTGGGTATCCATTGTACTTTCTGAAAATGATACTGCAGTTTATTCGACAAAACAATCACAATGAATCTATTACTTATATGAATAATCGATTGATTCACATTTTAAACTGGTTCACATCCAACAAGCTGACGCTAAATGTCGACAAGACGCAGGTCATGATACCTTCCACAAGGATAATACCAATTTCTGACTCACAAGTCGAATTGAACGGTCAACCGGTTGCATATGTATCAAAAACAAAGTTTATCGGTGTAATAGTAGATCTGAGACTTAACTGGAAAGATCACGTCTCATTTGATGCCGGGAAATTATTCAAATCGTGTGGTATCCTTTACAAAATTAGAAATTATCTCATGACTTCTGCTAAAACATCTTTGTATTAAAGCCAGATTCATCCCTTTCTGACGTCTTTTTCAACCGTGAATGCTTCTACCTACAAAACAATCCTAAGACCTATCGTTCATAGTCCAAAGTGTGTCATCAGAACAATATCACATGCCAGCAGACGTGACAAAACGTTGCCTCTCATATGGAAATGGAATATCTTCCCCCTATGTCAAATCATTAACTTTTCCGCTGCGGTTTTGTCTGCAAAGCTTTAAATTATTTAACTTACATTGCTATTTTTTATTATAAATAATTCTATGTACGATCTTTGTAGCAATACAAATTTGTCAAATCCCGTAACTCGTTACACAGGCCTATTTTTTTAAATACAGAACTGCTAAATCTTGGGTAAAAGTATTGCTACCTTTGAACGTAAACTAAAATTGTACCAGTTTGAACTTCTACGTGCAGAATTTCTGTGAATCGTAATTTACTTCCGCCATTCAATTTACCGGGTCAACTATTTGTGATTCAAAAGTTTTCTGTTATAGATACATTCATTCTATTTTTTCCCCATTTCATATGTATACTCAAATTTTTGATTTTCTTGTTCATGTATAAAATCCGTTAATTTCTTGTACCCATCTTTCATGACTCATTTTTTTTTTCGTGTGCATATGTTACATGTCATGCTAACTTTGCAGTTAGTTTCAAAATTGGTGTCATCGTGTTTCAAACTATGTGTGCGTAGTGTAATAGACAGCCTCATGTCGGACATTTGCTGATCTCATGTTTTTTGTTAAATGTCAGTTGAAACAGTAAATTGTCATGATTAAATAAATGTCGGTGACCATAATTACTTTGCTTATTTCTCTTGAAACCAACGTTTTTATTTGTCTCGACATAGGTTGGTAGGATGTAGAGGTAAAATAACTCCCCAACCTTGGTTTTAAGTTAATATTACATTCATCTAAATAGCAAATGTTGTCTTCAGAACAGCTAGACTTTGTACGCGTCATCTGTGTATTCTGTCATATCTGTAATTTTGTCAACATGTCATTATACTTAAATAAACTTCCAATCCCTAAAATCCCAACCGAGAAAAGTGTGTCACACGAGGAAAGTCGGACACTGTTTTAGATTCAATGTAGCAACTATTTCGTGAATAGGTACCTACCGAAAGCTTGACCCAATATCAAAGCTAATCCCCAGCGGAGCAGCAGCAATCAATCATGCAGTACGTGTGGTCACCTTTGTTATTCAACAAAGGCAATGCCATGCAGGCAAGAATCATCTACATCACTGCTCTCTCATGGCTCTGTTGTGCAGTGATCATTGCCACTCGTGAAAGTATTGGGCCTTAAACGCATCTTTAGATGATGTGATTTGTATTTGATTTGATTGAAAGTAATGGAGCTTGAGTAAGCTGCAATGAATTGAAATTGTATCATAAGTAGCATTGACACTTTCTGTTTCAGGGTCTGTATACCATCAGTGAAGGAAATAATGTATCAATTAACTTTGATGTTAATCAATTAAACGGTTGACTCCATAAAAAATTGTAATATCAACTAATAAAAAGAATGTTGGACGTTTAGGTAAATTCGCACATTCCAATATCAGGTCATTGTAACATAACAAAATTATTTGGTGTAATTGCCTCATCAAAAACTTACTCAACTTTGTCTTGATGTAGGTCTTGTGAATACCGAAGAGTGAAAATATGAATTTATAGGACTTGCCTGCCAGCAAATCCAAAAGAGCCTATGTGGGGGTTCCAAGGTGGCAATCTCGCGTCAGCTTTGCTTGCAACTTGTGGGCTTCACCGGAATTCAATGACCTCTGGCACTTGGCGTCAGTTGGCGAGCCGAGGGAAAAAGGGCTGCCCAAATATGAGGGGTTAAAATATGGCCACATTGTGAGACAATCACACCTCATCCTGCATACCTCATACAGGCAGACAGAATTGGTGAACATAGTATATACTAATAAAATGTACATCTAAGAAGAGTGTTTCAATTAAAAATAATGGAGGACTTAATGTCCAATATACAATAAGCTAACCTGATTAACTCATCATTGCAGAATTTATGAATCCTGGATATGCAAGGAACAACTAATTCATTTATACTTACACTTGCATTACACTCGTTATAGCCATGGTGTGGGAATAGAATTCGCACATAAAGAATGTTACACCATGTGAACTGGATACCAATTTGATTATCCTAGTATAATCCCATGATACTGTATGAGTTTTATAAATAGATTGTAATAACTTAAATGGTACACGAAGAATTCCCTATAGCTACCTGAAATATAGATTATTTCCATTCTTTACGGGCTCGGCACTGTGAATAAAATCAGACACATAAATTTTATGTCTACAAAATTGAGAACCTGGTGATTTCCTGGCTAACCAGTACAGAGGTACATTTGGTAGAATTATTTCCTGTCATCCGTGTAGGCACTAATCAAGGCCTAAAGGGTAAGCCCTTGTATGATACTGATTATTATGTTATAATTAATGCCTATTTATAGGCATGTTTATTAACACTTCATGTCAAATTATTTAAATAACACGGAGCTATAAACGTACATTCCTGAAAGGTATGAAGAATACCATGATAGAGATGATGATGGAGGTCTAAGCTAAGTATTCAGTTCCTAAACTAGTTCGCAAACATAGGAGCAATTCCTAACTTATGCACATTAACTTCACAGGGCCATCATCCCAACACACGGTTTTAGCTATCCAAATACATGTGTTCCAGAAAGAACGCACAATTTTAACAGAACAGACACGGTGTTGCTTGATCAAGCCCACGAGCGTTAAGAAAGCTCTCTCTGTTGATCTTGGAAAAGCCGAAATATTGCCTTATTTGTCTCAAGATTTTTTATCGGAATCATTTGTTCGTTTTGATGAATATGTTCAATGGCGTTTTTGTGCGTGGGTATATGTATTTATTTAACCAAAATAAATATTTGTTGTAATGCCATTATGGTTCGAAGCAGTTGTGTACTAGCTGAACAGAAGTGTTGTAGCTACAGGCAGAGATGCAAATACTGCGATAAGAAAAGGGTAATTGCTCAATAGCAATGGTGCTTGTGGTGCACATGTAACGTATATAGTGGTATTAGGATTAATGTAGGGTCAATTGGGGACCCCTACACATCCATAACTCCTGATGCAAGCTTAGCCAACAAATCAGTGTCCTCAGTAGTAATGTCACAGGCGCAGAGCGCTTTTGATGAACATACGGAGATCGCGTTATTTGCTAGTAATGATGAAATGATAAGATTGATTGAACATTAATGATTGACGAATATGAATTAAAAAGCGATAAGGTAAACGAATGATAAATTGATGAACGGTTTAAATTGTTCTCCTGTCGCTCTCAACCTCAAGCTACGAATTCAGCGCATGACTGAAAGTTAAACTTCTAAGGATGAGAGCGTCAAATTTAGGATCGGCCATATATTACTAAGTGAAGGATTGAATGGTTGCGCAAGGGCGCGATAATGGATGTAACTAAATATTTATTGCTGACTCCATATAATTGAATTTCTTATTCAGAAGGAATTTACGGCGTTTATCCTATTTTTATCATAGAGAGAGTGATGCGATGAGGTGCGGGGAGGAATAATTGCAAGGAGTTTCACACATTTACAATATATTACATAAAGGTAAATTTACACACAAAAAAATAACGACGGCGGTACAGGACATGATCTGTGACGTAGTCAATGATAATAACGATCAATAATCATAGATTGTAAGGATCGCTAGGACTTAATCACAGGGCGACGGCTGCACGTGATGAGTTAATGATGGTGGCTAGTGCATGGTTGATGGTTACATGGTAGGGAATTGTAATTACATAGGTTAAAATATTGCAAGACATCGGATGATAGAGCGATTCGCTGGTCGATGGTGTTCGTGACAGAAGGAAAGTATTACTAACACAGGAATGAAACTATTGCGGTAGGTAAATACACGCACTGTGTGCACTTGCATTAGTGCCACATCACGCATAACACAATACGAATGATATAACAGTACCTTGCTGAATGACCAGAAAACACGCGACAATTGCGGTGACTTACGGAATGGTGAGGGCTTGAAGAGAGTTTTCGATTACTAATTACACTATTCATGGTGAGGGTTAAACCAGACGCGCGACGACTACATATGCGCTGTGCCGCACGCTCGGTGCGTGTCAATTCACGGTTCAACGCCTTGGATGATCGCTTGTAGGCATTTTCCTATGGGGCTTGAAGGCCCCGAGAAGATGCATCCACCATTCATTTCCTAAGGCCCCCAAATTGTAGGGAGACCTTGGCCCCAACATCCTACTACCGCCTCCAGCCCTGCTGGAGTAACGGCTTACCCCTCTACCTTAACAAAGATCCAATCTATAACTCCCCGAATTGATAGGCTTACTAGCTAATTGTACACTCAAATTGTTGCCACATTGTACAGCCAGTCCTAGCCTCAGCTTCAGCCAGAACGCTTCGCGAGGGTCACCAGAGGCGGCAGATAACAATCGGCCGATGTCGTTGATCAGAAGGCTGCTGGTTTTGCCGATAACGCCGGTCGCCTCGATAGTCAAGGGCTCGAAAAGGTAGCGGTCACGAAGAGGTTGATACTTATTTTTCTTGTTCTCTGCCGCGTTGGCAGCCTTGTCAGCCTCTAAAGAAGAGCCAGGCAAGTGATGCGTTGCGAAGGTGTCCATGCAGGTGCAATCCAACAAAGGTTTTTCTCTCTAACGAAGAGGAAGGCTGTGATGCCGTCAGGTCACTTGCCATCGCCTCGATCGATGCCGGGCTCGCGGATCGTACCAAGGCCGATTTTGCGTAGCGCTCGTTCAATTATGTCATTCAGAGTCAAATGTCTAGGATGACGACCTCCGCTGTAAAGGTACCTGAGCGCGTGAGTGCCGGACTCATCCATACGCTGACCGCAGCAGCAGAGCTGCGGATAACACACCGGCGCACCCGCTCTGAGTGCAGGAGCAATTCGAAGCGAGTCAGGGTCCAATAAAGTACCTAGAGGGGCGGCAGGATTTACTCCCAGTCAAGAATCGCTATCATGACAAGGAGCAGCCAGGAGACGAGCCTTAGTTTTGGTATCTTGTGCCTCAAGTTAGAGACCGTCCAAAGTTACCCTTACCACTTCCTTGACCCATGGCTCCTTGATAGTGCAGCAGTCCCCCTCTGGTGCGATCGCTTCATCACCATGCCCAGCTTTCCATGCCAGCACTGCTTCCGGAAGTTCGTTAGTATGCGCCAAAACGGTTACGTGTGGCAGAAGGGCTTCAACTAAGAGACCGACAGAGTGTAGAGATGAGATGAAGCTGGGCAGGGCAATATCCCGCACCTTGCGAATGCCTAAGCCCCCAGAACTGACTGCGAGAGGAGCTTGCTTCCACGAAAAGTCTAAAAAATAAATGTTAGTAATCGTTGAGAAAGCTTCTCGGACGGATTCGTAGAAACTAGCAAGGTAATTAGCGTGCAGGTATGTGGGAGCAACGCGTAACAGATACTGGAGTTTGGGAATGGAGAAGCAATTTTTCAGTAGAGTGAAAGCTTGGTGTGGCTCAATTACGCTTATTCGAGAGGTCATCAATTAAGGTCGTAAATTTTGCCTGCAAGCGCTTCTGGAATAGCTTGGACAGATACGGGTGCGCCGAGAACAGTGCTACGTTTAGCAGACGCAATTTTGATGTCGGGGATGACCTCGCCGAAAAGTCTCTGTGATCTCCCTGGACGCCGTGTCCGAACTGTTAACGTGTATGAACTCTTATTTTTGTCCGTTAACATCCAAGCCAATTGGTCGCGTGCGCTGAAGGTGAGGTGCGAGTGCGCGAGGATGAGGACGGTGAATTGTCTTGAGGTTAGTGCGATCATAAGGGCACACGTGTTTGGTGAGATGCTGCGTTGCGGTGAGTGAAATGGGGCGTTGCTTGAAGTTCGCTCGACGTGCGGGATAAGATGTGCAGCTGGTTATGAGAGAGTCTTCCAGAGCGATGAATTGCTTGAAGAATCGTTGGTGCGAGTTTATGGTTGAGAGAACTGCCCTGTCGCGTTGTCTCCGGGACGGCCTGTCTCCGGACTGAGATTAGTTGACGACATGACATATTGCTTGGCGGAGTTGCTGGTGAGGAAGTCGAAGTTGGGCGGGGTGAGTGAGTTGTATGATCGCTTGACGTTGCGGGGTTGAATTGCTGTGCGCGTTGATGAAGTTATAGACGAGTGGCTTGAGTTGAAGAGAGTTTAAATGTGGTTATAGATGAGGCTAGAGTTGGTGGTGGAGTGATCTGAATGCTTGCACTTGCTGAATTAAACTGAGTCCACAAATACGAGGTGAGTTAGAGTCCACTTATGCGACTAGAGTTAGAGTCCAGCTATTCACGCAAACTCGCCCGGTGTATAGAAACAGAATTCAAAAATTGTCGAGTGGCTGAGTGTAGCGCATCCTCTCGTGGTAGAGATGACCGCGGGAGGTGCGAGACCGCGTGTGCTTACTGTAGGCATGGCATATGATGGTTGACAGGGCACCGCAGTACATGTTGTCTTACGCTGCATGCGGCCAAACGTATGATACAGTACAGTAGGGTGATGTTATTTGTATGAATTTAAGGGTTTAATGTAAAAGTAATTATACCTGATAGATGTTCGAAACATGATCGAAACATGATGTTTTCTCTGATTAAGTACGAATGACTTTATGGAAAAATGAGTTGAAAAAAATGTCTGACTTGGACGCCTGGAATGTGGTGCGGCAGCGGGGCTTGTTTTCGTTTTGCAATCGGTTCTGGATAATGAACAACGAGCCGGCATCGAGAGATCTTGGGCCGGACGTGACGTCAGAGATGGAAGTCGTCGATGTTTACGTTTTTGGCTAACTGGCAATTACAGTGTGACAAGGACGAGATCTCATTCTGAGGTGCGAACCGGATATGGTGAAATACACGATGGCCTAACCTTACGACTGGCACGAAGTTGCTTGATGAGCAAACATGGGCATGAAACATACTGAGCATGATGCGCCAACATAGACACGAAGTATAAATGAGAAATGACTTATGAAATATTTGAGTTACACGAGACTGCAAGAATTAGATATAATATAGTTATTACATTAGTGAGGCGATAGAAGGATATTTATAGTGGATGAAACATAGTACAGTAATTATAGTATTGCGAGATCATAGTAGGGACAATTGCGAGGCGATTTGCCGCCACAAACACACTTATCGCGTGGGTGTCAGCGGAGTGTGTGCTGATGGTGGCATTGCGCCTGTCCACTCTGCACGGCTGGTGATAGCTGGTTACAACTAGTGTATTACATGTGACTTAGGATATATATACCACTCTTCCTACCCGTTCTACATGTTAGCCCAAAGTCTTTCACTCCGGCCACCTACCATATGTGAAGGTTAGGAGGGGATGTTGTATGTTTTTGATACTGATTTGACCTTTTTTACTGGGTATGACTGTTTCCTGGTGTTGGTGTCTGAAAGCCTATGCGGCACATATAGGCATCCAGTTGATGTGTACTCGATCAATTTGGTGGCCTTGAGATTGGTGGCAAGGAATGATGGATTCGCCGTAACAGAGGCACGCTGGTTATGAGGTAGTGACTTCACTCTGCAAACTTGGTTCTGGATTGTTTTGAGGGGATAGAGGTACTCCGGCAGAACTCAGAATGAAGATTAAGTGATGTTGTGTCATGGATTGGTATAGTGTGTAGCAGCCAGAAACACACATTTAAGCTTTGCGACGTGCCGTATATGCATTTTATCAACATAAACTAATATTAAATTTGGTACATGGATGCTCACCTACATATATACGGTGCGTGTATTCCTTAGAAATTTTGTGAGAATGAGGGAATAACAGAAAATTGGTTCAAAACGAGAATTTGCACAATGATCTAAGAGGACACTGTAAAGATTCATCTGTTACTTCTTGGCAGATGACACATATGGCCTAGTTATTGGTTGGGGGTGGATTGGATTGTTTTGGTGTAGATGGCTGGGTAAGTTCCGCCAGGATGTGATGCTTGGGCATGGTTGCGGCAACTTCACCATGGCAAGCGAGGGAATTCTGAAATACAACAAACATAATGTTAGCACTACCACCATACCACCATACCAGTCACCATACAGCGAACAAACATTTTTGCGTTATGATATTAATTTGTTTCTTATAAAATTTGTAGCAATAATGTATTGTTTCATGAATGTCTTCTGTGAGCGGTTTCCAAAAACAAATAGACATGACTGGTAAACTCATTCAATACACATAAAATCTACATCCATGCACTTGAATAAGAATATCACTAACATGTCAGCATATTTTTTTTGTCTTTGGTACTTTTTGACCTTGGCCTTGATTTAAACTAATTTCCTTCCATTATGGTGATCTCAAAAATATTATTAAATGAACGGGCATCCCAAGTTAGTTGGCATTTACACCTCAAATGTATTTCTACACTGATTTGTCGCCATAATAAGCGTGTTTGAAAATTACAACGGGTGGACTACCAATCATTTTGTATACGACCTTTCGCTATCCTCAAAGATCAAACTTGACTTCCATCCACTTCTAAATATAAACAGCTTGAATTTTTTTAACTATATTTGATACTACATATTTTTCCACATAATGCCTAATTATTGCGACTATCCGTGGCACTATAGCTACCACCATAGCACTCATGCTTGATGATCATGACAATACGGCTGTTAATTCAACCCTATGCACCCACACAAACAACTATAAAACAACGCAGTTCAAGGAGACGTACAACTCAACAGCAAACACAACTGTTCACTGGAACGGTCCGGTCTTTGCTTCATATTTACCGTCAAACTTCACAAATCGCAACAAGTAGTAAATCAAACGAATTCCCATATCGAGACCCAACAAACTTGAATGTCAACCGTTAATAAATCACTGAGGTCTCTTCAAATCGAACTCCAGCGACTCAGCTGCACCAAGCTAAACACACAGCCACCACTAAACAACACAAGGAGAGAAGAAGTCACTTTAGAGCACCACCTAACACTTACAACAGAAGTTGAGACATCTCACACGAGAAACCCAACAATCTACACAAAATACAGATCAGACACGAACAACGTCACTCCATCCTAATGGCCCAGATGCATTAGCCATCTGCTGGTATCACTTAATTTGCGGTCAACCAGCGGGCTCCTGCCACGCACCTTGTCATAGAGCCAAAGTAACTTGCAAGCCGCATAATCGTCACCAGCACACTAATTGCAGAAGTTTTCAAAGGTCCTGGATTATTTCCTAATTATCCTTGGCGCTTGCTTAACTGTTATGCCGTCTAGACAAGAGGATCTCAAACACATTGAGAACGATATGAACCAAACAGCAGCTAACGGCTCCAGAATTAATATATATGGGCAGCGACTTCTCATTCAGGGCATTAAACTCCAACGTAAGTACTTGTGGATTTTATCGTGACGGACGTCACACACAATATTCTGGGAGCGGACTGCAACCTCACAGTGAACCTCGCACGGAAGACAGTAACTGACTACTCTACCACAATGTCCATAATATACCACAATAACACACCACACACAAGCCATAGGACCACCAACCTATGCAAGGTCACATAAATCTAGACCCGGAGGAGTATCAAGCTACAAAAGATGAATTCCAAATGATGCTGGAAGACGGCATCGACCAGCTCGCTCATCACTCTCCACTTTCACGCTGACTCCCAACGCAGAAACGCTCCTCGTGTGCATCGCAGAGGTTGCGTCCTCATGGTCGATGAATTGAATTCAAACATGTTCAGAAAAAAAAATTGTAAAAGACCCTTAAACCTGTTGCTCCGACCGCACGAAGGGAAGAATTCTGCATTTCTTGGTTCATGAGGGAAGAGGGAATGTTGGCAAATACGCTAACATTCAATGCAACTTGTTCATTGAAAATTATGTTCATGATTTTAATCTAATCTACTCATTAGAAG
>SDVV010022294.1:0-12975 GCA_016164225.1 Gammarus roeselii | reverse complement strand
AATGGAACGGTTTAGCTATTTATCGGCGATTTATGTAGAACTTATCGAGCCGCGACTTGAACGTTTCGATTGTATTGCTGTTTACAACCTCCGCTGGAAGTTTGTTCCATTCTTCGACAACTCTATACGTGAAGAAATTGCGCGTGATGTCGAGTGAGAAACGTTTCCCAACAATTTTGTATCCATTGTTCCTAGTCACTCCGTTTGTATCTAGAGTGAAAAGGCTCGCTCGGTCGACGTTTTCCTTACCCTTCATAATTTTCCACACTTCTATCATGTCGACTCTGACTCGACGTTCCTCTAGCGAGTAAAGATTGAGTTCATGAAGTCTGTCTTCGTACGATTTGTTCCGCAGCGAGGGGATGAGTTTGGTAGCTCT
This sequence comes from Gammarus roeselii, assembly GCA_016164225.1. Classification (NCBI taxonomy): domain Eukaryota; kingdom Metazoa; phylum Arthropoda; class Malacostraca; order Amphipoda; family Gammaridae; genus Gammarus; species Gammarus roeselii. The sequence continues at coordinate 12,596 of SDVV010022294.1, read as the reverse complement.
ACGCTGAACCTTCTCAAGTTTAATAACGTCTTTTCTAAGGAATGGAGACCAGTATTGAACGGCATACTCGAGATGCGGTCTAACAAATACATTAAATAACTTGAGCATACTGTGCTGGTTTTTGTAAGAGATAGTGTGCGGGATATCATACCTAGCATTTTGTTGCCTTTCTTGGCAGCATCGTTACATTGCTTGCTGCTTTTTAAGTCGTTACTAATGATAACATCTAAAGGTGGGTTATGAAAGCTACAAAGAGAGGCGAAACGAGGTGAAGCGGGTGGTGAGGAGAGCCAAAAGGGACGCTACTGCCAGGTGGGGCAGAGGGTTGTGCCAGAATTTTTGAGGAGAATAAAAAGATGTTCTGGAAAGAGGTGAAGAGGGTGAGAAAGGGAGAGACCGGAAAGGAGGACGTGGTGACTGATGAACACGGCCAGTTGTTGTTGGAAAGTGGTGATGTACGGAAGAGGTGGGCCGAGTATTTTGATGAGTTGTTGAATGTCGAGGACGACAGAAAGGCTGACATAGTTGCTGTGGGTGGTGGTGCTCGGATGCCAGTTTTGGGAGGAAGACTGATTGCGGACATTACCAAGGAAGAGGTGCAGGAGGCGGTGGACGTGATGAAAGCAGGAAAAGCGCCTGGTTTGGATGGCGTTGCGACCGAGTGCCTGAAGAAGGGTGGAGAAACTATTGTCGAATGGTTGGTGAAGTTACTGAACTTGTGTTTTGTGGCAGGCGTGGTACCGATTGAGTGGCGCAGTGCCTGCATCGTTCCGCTATATAAGGGCAAAGGAGATAAAAATGAATGCTGCAACTCGAGAGGTATCAGTCTCTTATGTGTGTTTGGTAAGTTGTACGGGGGAGTGCTGATCAAAAGGATTAGAGACTGAACGGACTGCGCAATTGTAGTGGTAGATCATGTTTTTGCAGTGAAACAGGTCTGTGAGAAGTACCTTGCCAGAGGAAAGGATGTGTTCTGGGCCTTCATGGATCTGGAGAAGGCATACGACAGGATTGACAGGGAAGCGCTGTGGAGGGTGTTGCGTTTGTATGGAGTGGGCGGACATCTGTTGAATGCGGTGCTGAGTTCCTATGCTGACAGCCGAGCATGTGTCAGAGTGGGAAGCGAGTTGAGTGATTGGTTCACAGTGAAAGAGGGACTGAGACAAGGCTGCGTGATGTCTCCCTGGCTGTTCAACCTCTATATGGATGGAGTGGTCAGAGAGGTGAGCGCGAGTGTGCTGGGTCGTGGCTTGGAACTGTTGGAAGCGAATGGGCGGAGTCGGCAGTTGAGCCAGTTGCTATTTGCTGATGATACTGGTTGCGGATTCAGAGGAGAAGCTATGTAGGCTAGTGTCTGAGTTTAGTAGAGTGTGTGAGAGGAGGAAGCTTCGAGTGAACGTGGGTAGGAGTAAAGTTATGAGATGCTAGAATGCTGTCGATGCGAGCAAAATTAGTGTCACCCTAAATGGAGAGCTCTTGGAGGAAGTTCAGTGTTTTAAGTATCTGGGCTCCCATGTGGAGAAAACTGAACTAGTGGAAACTGAAGTGAAGGAGGGATGTAAAGTGTTGGGTGCACTAAAGAGTGTAAAGAGCTGTAGGACGTTGGGGATGGAAGTAAAGAGAGAGCTGTATGAGGGTGTTGTTGTCCCAACTGTACTCTACGAAGCTGAGGCTTGGGGGGTGAGGGCAGAGGAGAGAAGAAGGTTGAATGTTTTCGAGATGAAATGCTTGAGGAGCATGGCTGGAGTAACGCTGAGAGACCGGATCACCAACTACGTAGTTTGAATCAGAACAGGGATGGTGAAGAAGTTGGAAGACAGTGGATTCGCGTGTGCTGAGATGGTTCGGGCACATGGAGAGGATGGATGAAGGGAGATTGGTGAAAAGGGTGATGAATGTGGAGGCGAGTGATCGCAGGCCTAGAGGTAGACCGAAGTTTGGGTGGATGGATAGTGTGAAGCAGGCGTTGGGAAGGAGAAACATGAATGTGGAGGTGGCGAGAGAGCGTACAATGAACAGGCGTGAGTAGAGAATGGTTGTGAATGGCTGATTTTGACGCTGCTCTGATGTGCTTTCCCGCCCTTGACATCCCGCTGTCGGGATGGTCGTGGGTGGGGGGGGGCCTGGCCATTATGACGCAGCGGGGGTAAATCAGTGAAAACTGTCGGGCCCTGTTGCCAACGACGGATCCTCGGACTGCACTCGTGACCCAGAGTTTATGTTGAGGGGGTACCGGCCGGACCCTTTAGCACAAAAGGGCTAAGTTGTGTGAGTGTGAGGGTGTGAGGTGCGCCTTGCCGTTGGCCACCCCCCTTTCTGGGGAATGCTGCCTAGTGTCTGTATCTCTTTGTACCTTTCACAAGCCACCTCCGACTTCACCTGCAACCACTCCTCAAACGCACATCTTTTCCGTGCCACCGCCAGTTAGACCTCCTCGTTCCACCACTCGCAGCCTTTACTCCTGCACCCGCCCACACGGCGCACACCACACACCTTCTTCGCACATCTCAGCAACGCATCCCTTAACGTCTTCCATTCTCCCTCCACATCTCTCAGGTCCTGTCCTCTCACGTTGTCTACATCTCCAACTCTCGCATTAAGGTCACCCAGTACAACTACATTGAAATGACCTCCAAAACTCTCAATACAGTCACTCAAGTCAGTCCAGAATTGCTCCCTCTCCTCTTCACTCCTCTCGCTGCCAGGTCCGTAAGCACTCAACAAATGCCCATCTTCCTACGCCTAACTTAACTTTCACCCACATCAATCTTGGGGACACCTGCTTCTATTCGGTAGCGCTACTAGCCAACCGATCACTCAATATCAAGACCACATCTTCTCGCGCCCTTCTTCCACTTACAACACCAAACTCACATTCCCCCTTACCTTTCAACTTCGTCTCACTCATCGCCAACACATCTAACTTCCTCCTCACAAACATCTCACCTATCTCCCTCCTCTTTACATCACTCGTACTACAGCCACGCACATTCAGCGACCCTAACAATACGGTTTGGAGAGGCGTGTGCCTCTCCTTCCCCCGCTCGTCTTGCCGTCTTCGAGGAAAGGTGATACAGAGAACGGGATTCCTAGCCCCTTCGCTCCGCCCTTTTAGTCGCCTTTTACGACACGCATGAGTTACGGTAGCACGATTCTACTCCCGGCTACGGGGCGCCCCTTTAGTCGCCTTCTACGACACGCGGTGGATACGGTAGCAAGATTCTAATGCCCCGGCTTAAGAATCTTGCTATGAAATTGTTCATTTATTGTTGATTCCGCTGATGGTTATTTCAAATCCGTACAACGACCAACTTCATATGACTGCTTCTTAGACGTAACGTTACCTTAGAAGAATTGCATCAAATTTCTGTTCTCTCTAGACCAAAGCATCTAACAGATCTCATCTCATGGACTGATCAACAGCCCACCTTGGAGATTGGCAGATAGAATTGGCCTACCCACTCACTTCGAGTAGCACCCTATTATTTACCGTTCAGTGTCATCGGTGAAGGATCGACCATTATTACCAATAACTGATCTTATATTTGTAGAAAATGTCCCACACAAAATTGTGTATAACATTTATTCCCGTAATGTTTGACACGCGAATCACCAATTTTGAAACTGATTGTAGTGGGATAACATGGGATAAAATTTCGATGAGACATTAAAAGAAGCTGATAAATGAACAGGTTCCTACATGTACGAGGTTAAAGGAAATGTTAGCATGTGACAATTGAAGCGCTTGGGAAGAGAAATGATGATGATGATGATGATGATGAATAGCAAATAAATGACTTGGAATAATTATGCACGTGCGAGTTCAAACTGGTATAATTTCAGCTTTCGTTCAAAGGTACCCACACTACTACTGATTTTCATATCTATACCAACCAAATTGTAAGTTGCAGAAACGCGGTACTTTTAAAAAGCAGTTGAGATTTTGCTGACGAGTTATAATATATTTTAATACACTTGGGATTGTGCTGACTTCGTTCCTTGGTATCTGTTAACTCTTCTTATGGCACCCAGTTGTGTTTTTCCTAATTCTCTTATTAGTTATTTGCTGTGTTTTATTAGGTCTCCTGTTAGCCACTGACACTTCCTATGGCACTCCACGCTACCCACTCCTCCGCATCCTTCATGTTCATCCCTTTATACCTGTTCTCACTCCCCACTCAATTCATTCCATCCATTCCTTTTGCCTGTTCCTAACATCGTCTGCTTATCATGCTGCCTTAAACACCCCTCCTCGCCGACCAGCAGCACGCCCTCTCCCCGCCTGAGCCGCAGGGTATGGCCCCATCGACTCCATACCCTCTGTAAACCTCCCTGCCTACCGCGGCCTGGTAAGACACGTCTACTAGTCACGCGCATGCTTCTATGTGGGCAGTGTTCTGACTGTAGCTATGTTTTATAAGCATGCCAGTAATGTTTTTTTTCCCGGTTTGTACGGATCATGATGAAATTTTGCAGTAGTGACGCAAGAGAATCATTATGAGGCTATTTATCATGTATTTAATTTAATTACAGTTGTCTGATGAAATACATATTAATGCATTTCTAGCTGCTAATCAATTAATGCAAATATATTTTGACTCGACGATGATTTTTTTCTCACCAAACTTTTAACGTTTACAAGTTATTTTTCGTTTCTGCACAACATTTTTCGAGAAATAATTGTTCCTACTTGTGTTGTACTCAAACTCGAAACATGATTGTTTTCATTACCGAGTGTGAAGTCCGTGCACTAATTCAGCTTTCATACTAATTTTTTCGACCCTTAGTCCACTCGACCTAAGATAAGACTCTTCTCTGCTTCCAACCAACCTAACTTACCTGAAAGGTAGGTACGAGCATATCTCTTCCGAGACAGTCTCACAGCCTAATGTCTGCGTAATTTTACAACGACTGTACTCACGGCAGGCTCTCATCTTCAACTGTTGAACTGTACCTGCTTACGAAATAGTAACTTAATATGATGCAGTAATACAGCAACAGAGCGTGTGCGCTCCACTTCTCTGGTTTAGCTCTTGTAAAGGTGAGCAGGTACGCATTATGATGCAGTAATGCAGCAACAGAGCGTCTGCGCTCCACTTCTCTGTTTAGCTCTTGTAAAGGTGAGCAGTTACGTAATATGATGCAGTAATGCAGCAACAGAGCGTGTGCGCTCCAATTCTCTGGTTTAGCTCTTATAAATGTGAGCAGTTACGTAATATGATGCAGTAATGCAGCAACAGAGCGTGTGCGCTCCACTTCTCTGGTTTAGCTCTTGTAAAGGTGAGCAGTTACGTAATATGATGCAGTAATGCAGCAACAGAGCGTCTGCGCTCCACTTCTCTGGTTTAGCTCTTATAAAGGTGAGCAGTTACGTAATATGATGCAGTAATGCAGCAACAGAGCGTCTGCGCTCCACTTCTCTGGTTTAGCTCGTATAAAGGTGAGCAGTTACGTAATGATGCAGTAATGCAGCAACAGAGCGTGTGCGCTCCACTTCTCTGGTTTAGCTCTTATAAAGGTGAGCAGTTACGTAATATGATGCAGTAATGCAGCAACAGAGCGTCTGCGCTCCACTTCTCTGGTTTAGCTCTTGTAAAGGTGAGCAGTTACGTGATATGATGCAGTAATGCAGCAACAGAGCGTCTGCGCTCCACTTCTCTGGTTTAGCTCTTATAAAGGTGAGCAGTTACGTGATATGATGCAGTAATGCAGCAACAGAGCGTCTGCGCTCCACTTCTCTGGTTTAGCTCTTATAAAGGTGAGCAGTTACGTGATATGATGCAGTAATGCAGCAACAGAGCGTCTGCGCTCCACTTCTCTGGTTTAGCTCTTATAAAGGTGAGCAGTTACGTAATATGATGCAGTAATGCAGCAACAGAGCGTCTGCGCTCCACTTCTCTGGTTTAGCTCTTGTAAAGGTGAGCAGTTACGTGATATGATGCAGTAATGCAGCAACAGAGCGTCTGCGCTCCACTTCTCTGGTTTAGCTCTTATAAAGGTGAGCAGTTACGTGATATGATGCAGTAATGCAGCAACAGAGCGTCTGCGCTCCACTTCTCTGGTTTAGCTCTTATAAAGGTGAGCCGACACCATCCCTGTCCGCTGGGCATTTCTTTACAACACCGGCTACCCCCACTTTCCTCCAGGCATCGGTTGGGCTCGCGGCTAAACTTGACCCTTCAGACTCTTCTCTGCGTTTCCTTTCTCTATTTTGCCTTTTTCCCCATCCTGAAGGCAATGAGTCTTACTTAAATCAAATCAAATTCCTCATCCTGAATATACTTGAACTTATCTTTCTCCTTCTCGACCACTCTCCCATAAGTCGTTGCTCGCACCTTCTCGACCACTCTCCCATAAGTCGTTGCTCGCACCTTCTCGACCACTCTCCCATAAGTCGTTGCTCGCACCTTCTCGACCACTCTCCCATAAGTCGTTGCTCGCAAGTCCTGCATTTTTATCCTTTCAGGTGGCTAATAACAGCAAAGTTGCGCTCTTTCAGGCAAACTTCTCCTAAAACTCATATTTTTTCTTCTTTCCGTTCCTACTGTTCTCGTGCGTGAGACTCCTTACTCTCAGTGTAGATCTCATAGATGGGACCCTTTTCCCTGTCCCATCTTCCTCTACCACACAGCAGGTTTTGGGGTGCTATCGCTCCCGACACTCTGAGGCCGACTGCGATTCCTTGGAGCTCAGTGGTGGAAATCAGGCCCAAATCAAAATCACTTGGGGCTGAAGCTGGGGTTAGTCGCACAGACGGAAGGTCTAGTGTACCTTCCTTCTGTGCGTGTCTTTGGCATTCGCGGCGTAAGGGACGTCGACTACACGCAGTAGCAAACCCGATACCTAATCTTAACGACTACACCGGCAGTTTAATTCTCTTATCAGCCATAGCTATAATAACTGTTCCCGCTCCACGAGGAGCTCAACTATTTTCGTTTGCTGACGTCATTTGAAATGAAGCCGATGCGCAGATATTCATGTTGCTTTGCACTACCAAACCAGTAATACTAAACAGAACGTGACTGACATTGAAGCCCGTTTTGCATGAACCAATATTGATACTCTGTTCTGAACACGACGAACCAACCACTGATAGGCTGCCCCGTCAGGTGTGGAGCCTCAGCAGTCACCCGCCGCCGCTGCCACTCTTCTCCGACGACGAAGATGATGACAACTGGCTCAGTTGAGGATACAACTTCGTTCTCGACTGTCTTCGCTCCACTATCAAGTTTCAAGTACCCCAGCAAGTCGTAGTGGCTTACACACTGTGCCAATTTGCGTTAAGAAATTCACTTTTCAATCTTCGCACACAAACAATTTCATCTCAATTTTGTGCAACGGACTTCGCTAGTCAATTCCAACTGAAGTCCCAATGAGGAGCTCTGTATGCCAGACTGTTGTTTTTGTTGAGATGCTTTTAGAGCAAACCTGTTTCTTTTTATCCCATCTGTGCGTGATTACGGCGCCGCTCGCTTGTGAAACATGCAGGTCAAGTTTGGATCTTGTCTACTTCGTAACGGAAGCCGTTATGAATTGAGTGATTGCGGCGACATGGCAGTTTATGCACTGGAATACTGGATCAATAATGTCATGGCAATGAAGTGTTTTATTGAAGCGTTTTTGTCGCGAGTATAAGATCAATGGTTTTAATAAAATGTGCCTTCAAGAAAATGTATCCATCCATTCCTTTGGCATTGCATAGTTACAGTGCAGCTACGTGAAATAATGACCTCTTACTACTAGTGATAACATATCACTTATTGAGGTTATAAATAGTCCTTGTCCTGTGACTCCCGTCACTCATTGCTTGTCCCAATACAACAGATAAGTCAAGTTCACGGGTTACAATCTCGTTGCCGAAACTATTTTATTGTAACTTTGAAAAGAACTCTGCATTGCGACAATGAAAACACTACATTCGTTTATCGTCCCTTCTAACGGATAAGAGCTGTGAACTTATTTATTTGACCATGAGCATCATTCGTTGAAGGATATTATGTGTGATATGTTTACTGTTACCATAGGTCGATGTAGACCTTTTATATTAGTAATCAAGCCAGTTATTATATATGCTGTGGTCCACCTTAGAATGTATCTTAATATTCTGTACCGTTAACATTGATTCATCTTCCGGCGGTGCCCTCCTCAAAACTGCCTGAAACTGATTATTTGGACTATTGAGCTGTGGGGACGAGTTTAGCTAATCACGCCACTTTGATTATTGATAAATGGAATCGGTGGCGCTCCTCTGATTAGCGCGCCACATGCCGTGCATCGCCTCTGCGCGCCACTGAACGAAATAGTGTATTACAAAATAGCGTCATTATTGTTCCTTTCCTTGAACTGCGTTCGTCTGTTTTCTATTTATATTTGTGATTAACATTTACTTTCCCAATTAGTTTGTAATTTTTGAGGAATGTTTAAATAACCACTGAAGGTTTGAGCGCCCCTGGTATGGCTTAGAAAGCGAGTCGTGTTAGCGAGCTGTCGTGATGGTACGTGCGTCTAGGGAGTTGCTCGGGATGTATAGTATTTTTTTTAGTATCTTGTATACCAAATATTTATTTAGATATTCTTCAATAATGTTGTCATGTTGATGATTTACTTTAGGGCTAATGTTATGCATTGGTACATTGTATTTGACTCCCTTAACAACGATTTCATTGACTACACGCCATGATGACCTACTGACAATGATGACTTTTTCCATTGTATCACCGACTGCAGTGGTGGGAACTCATCGTGTTGATGATAGCCGTGCATCGAAGAAAGACTCTGCTACGCTCAAGGCACAAATTGGCATGGGTTTCGAGTGAGCCTCCCAAGTCGCAGATTGGGGGCCTCGCAATATGTTGCTGAAGCCAATATGTTTGTGTGCCGCAGAGTAGCCTGGGTTCTACTCTCCCTTGGGTCTCTAGTCTTCCTCCACCCACTGGCTGTGGGGATGAGGAGACACACTCTCGAGAGGACGCTGTCATTTTGGTTAATTTGCAGCCGTTCACAGCACTAAATTTCAATCAATTAATTTTTGAATTTATGTAAGTTTGAAAACTTTACTTATAAACCGGGGGAGGGATTTTAATAATTTTGCTGTCAATCACTCTGAATTAATGTGTTCATATTGAACCACATATTGGACAATATGAAAAGAGCACTTACAGAGTCCGAAATGGATAGGGGGAAAGACCCGTTTTTTTTTCAATACATGAAGAATTGAACAATAATAATTATTATTATTATTATTATTATTTGCTTCAACGTTACACCGGAGTCCCAACGCGAAGTTAATGCAGACTCATCCGTAGGGCGGTAATTAAACAATCAATAAGTAATTAGAAGTACCTTTCTATTGCGCAGTGAACATTCCCGCAGTTGTAATAAAATGTACACTTCTTTATAACATGAATAGTTCCCGAAGACGAAAGTGTGTGAACTCCTGGATTTTATTAGAGGCTCATCTAAAACCGGAGCCTCCACGCGAGTCAAGGACTCATGGAAGGCGGAATGCGCTGACCCATGATTCATAGGAGTAGCTGCAGTCTCATAGCATGATGACGTCATGAGAGCAAGTCTTCTCGAAGAAGGCCTTGAAGTGGCAGAGTAATCTTGAATGCTTGGGAAGCACAGTTCGAAAAGCGGGCTCGCGCCCTACGGGGAAGCCTATTATGACTCACGTTGAGGCTCTGGTGGAAATGAGGCCCAAATCAAAATCAAATCAAATCGAAGAGCTGTCTGATGTTTGATGTCACGGCCTTCATTACTTGCACTTTCTGCCAACTCCTCTAATTGTCGCGCCCTACGGGGGAGCCTGTCATGACTCACGTTGAGGCTCGCGCCCTACGGGGGAGCCTATTATGACTCACGTTGAGGCTCTGGTGGAAATGAGGCCCAAATCAATCAATCGAGCCTCATTTCCACAGGAGCCTTAACGTGTCATAATTGGCTGCCCCATAGGGCGCGTACGCCTTTGAAATGACAAAATAATGGATAGAACAGGCGTTATTTTAGAAGTTGGGGATCTGGAAGTCTTCGGCTATCCATCGGTGTTGTGCGGCGGCTGCCACGGATGCCTGGACAGGTTGTCCACTATTACGTGAGCGCCGCCATGTGTGCCGCGCGCGTGAACACTGGTTCCTGGTTGCCCTCAGACGTGTTCTGTGGCATACTTCGAATGGCGTTACATATTTTCGTATGAAGATCTAGTATTGAATTGATCTATCGTAAATTTATACTCATGACGAAGCTTTGCCCCGGCCAAGAGTGGATTGATTTTAATGGGGTTTACTCTATATTACTGTTCGACAATTGGAACGATGACTTATGATGACATCTTCACTAAGCGCGCGCTACGGGGGAGCCTATTATGACACGTTGAGGCTCTGGTGGAAATGAGGCCTAAATCAAATCAAAATCCACCGGAGTCCCAACGCGAAGGTAATACAGACTTTCCTGAAGGCCGGTACAACATGCTTATAAAACTATACATCGTCCATACAGGGTATCGTATGGACGAGACCTTACAAAAACGTTTCGCGGCCGATTTTTAATTTTCAGAACATTACTTCCTCCGCCGGCTCGAGCTCTCCACCACTTGATATAACAATGTGGATGGTAATGAACAGAACCTTGTATTATCAACCCATTGGTGGTTCCCATGAATGAGTTTGTTTGATAAACCTGGTTGAGAAATTTCACTACTGCCTTAGTTTTTAAAATGAGACATTTTTGAGAAGTGATCTGTATAATTCTGATGTGGATCTGAAGTTCTGGAGCATTAGTGACGACAGGATGTCAACTTAATCTCTGTCCACAGATCTCAATCGTGCGTTGTGTATTAAAGTCGTTCCATAGCATTTATTGAAACTGTTCTCCATATGTGAAAGTTATTCCTAAACTGAATAAAATTGATTTTTTGACTTCCCTTTCATTGACGTAAAATACCAGAGCATTGATGAACACAGAGATAGACTTGAAGTGCGATCTTTCACGAAGAATCAGCTTCTACCGGATTTGATACGATTAGGAAGTCCATCTCCACCGGAGCTCTGGCTCTAGTCGTTCGGCGCGCTGCGACCGGAGCAGTAACCATCTAAGTGTAGATAGAAATAGTGTCGATTACATATTAGATAAAAAGGATCCTTTTCAACGAAGCTTTGACGAGAATCTTTGTTCGCTCCCTTGTTCCACCGGAGTCCCAACGCGAAGTAATGCAGACTCCCCCGTAGGGCGAGGTCAATTACAGGGGACGCGGCTGGCAGCCCGTCCGTGCCTCGTATTGTGCAGTGGCGCTCCATAGGTTCGGTACCACACCTAAAATGGATAAGCGCAAAACAACTCTTCGATGATTCAGGGAAGAAATGACTTATAAATTCGTCGTTTTAATAGGAAAATATTACTATAGCTCTACACCGTTAGTAGACTTTGTTCAGCGATATACAATTCGATTGACTACGCCAACGGTTGTATAAATTAGATACAGATACAGACACTAGACCGCATCCCCCAGGCACACGGTAAAGCGCACCTCACACGCTCACAATCATACAACTTGACCCTTTTATGCTAAATTTGATCCTCAGTTCCACCAGAGCCTCAACGCGAGTCAAAATAGGCTCCCCCGTAAGGCTGGATGATCATGGATTCCAATATGCTCGCGCGCCTCAGTGTGTGAGGAAAACAACAATGCTTTTGAAGCTAGAAAAATTGGAAAATGTCAGCAATGTCCGACGCACGCTGGTGCGCATAAGAAAAACGCTTAGACGAAACGGACCTCCGCTTCCAATCATTTAGAACTTCAAGAGTAATATGTACGCATGGTAGTGCGTACATATTACAAAGTCAGCTCCAACGGCAACGCAACACAATGTTTACAGCTACGCGGTCTAGTTAAGTAGAGGTAAAATTTAGTTATTCAGGTAAGATAATAGACTCAGATGAATTGAATCCCCACCTCTAACCGCTCAGAACTCCATGAGTAATATGCACGCGCGCCAGTGCGCACAGATGGTATCGTCAAAATTGGTACAAGGTTTATGGCTTCACGGATTAGATCAACTCCAACCACAACGCGTCGCAGGTTTCACAGCTTTTTGATTTGAGCCTCATTTCCACCAGAGCCTCAACGTGAGTCATAATAGGCTCCCCCGTAGGGCTCGATGATTATTGATTCCAGTAGGCTCGCACGCCTAAGTGCGCGAGGAATAAACGAAACAACGCTTTCAACGTTAGAAAAAATGTGAAAATTTTAGCAGTGTCAGACGCACGCTAGTGCGCAAAAGAAAAAACGCTTTCTCGAAACGGACCTCCGCTTCCAATCCTTTAGAACATTACGTTTGATACGTACGCACCCTAGTGCGTAGAGGTAGCATCTTCGAGATTAGAACAAGATCAGCGGCCACACGGGCAATAACAGCTCCGACAGCAACGCAACACAATATTTACAGGTGCGCGGTTTAGTTGTATAAATACGAACTATTAATTTAGGTAAGATAAAGACTCGGATGCAACGAAACGAATCCTCGCCTCCAACAACTCAGAACCTCATGTATATGTCCATACGCCAGTGCGCACAGATAGTATCGTCGAAATTGGTACGT
>SDVV010022293.1:0-12976 GCA_016164225.1 Gammarus roeselii | reverse complement strand
TCTTTAGGGTCCCACAGTTTCTCAAAAGGCTCCCAAAGGGTCTCAAGGGAGTCCTAAAAGGCCCCAGAAAGATCCAAGTGAACCACCCCAAATCCACCTGGTCTCCCAAGTCCCCCGGGTTCCCGAAACCCCGGGTCCTCGAGTCCCGCGGATCCCACGAGTACCTCCTCTCCCTGGGTCACCTTCTCTCAACCAACCTCGTTACATATAATAATAATGATAACAAATTTAAAATTCATCACCATGAAAAAAGGGCAGAGAAAAATAATAGAGCCCAAGCAAGAAGAAATAATAAAATACTAAAATAAAGTGTTAATGATCTATAAAATGAATAAGCATCCATCCACCCCAATTCTTGGTCGGAGTGCGAATTCCGGTTAACCTCCTAGTTGTTGTGAGAGCGAGTTCATCATAATGAATGGATTCGTTGAGAGGGCAACTTTGCTTGCGCCGCTATCTACGAGCGTTACGAGTGAGTGAGTAAGGAATTATGCTGAGTTTTTGCTCCGGGGTGGGAGGGTCAGCCTGGGAGGAGTGCATCGAGGCCCCAGCCTCTTGTCGCCTGAACTTATGGTCTACCTGGAATTGAAGAATTTTGCTTTATATTTTATTTTGGGGACAGTCTTTGAGTACAGTGGAGTGGTCATTTATTCTGCAGTAAAAGCAGTGAGGGTTCTCATGATGGGCACGACTGGTCGTTATCCGTCTGTCGTAGTCGTCTTGTGAGCATCTTTGCTTACCGTGGCATTCATTGCTCGAGTGTCCGGATTACTGGCATTTATTACTTTGCATCGGACGTCTATTGAAGGTTGTAACCTTGGTTGTAATGTCAAGAAAATGTATGTTTATGAAATTTAGTCGAGTAGGGCAGTTGAATTTCAGCAGGAGAGCTGTGATGATGTTTCTTTTAGGAGCGATTTTTGCTTCGTCCACACTGTGCTCGTATTGAACGAGTGTGGTGATGAACTCATCAGCCTGCTCCTGGGGAAATTCTCAACGTAAATCAGGCCAAATTTCGTAAGGAAAGTTGGGTGTGGTATGATTTTTTGGTATTTTCTGTTCTTGGAGAGTATAGTGCCGCTTTGAATTTTCGTATCTACTTTAATGAAGCTTTCGCTCCCGCTGGTGTTGATACTGAGGCATGGACGTAGGGCGTAGGGACAAATATTCGGTCTGTCTTTGGCACTGAATGTGATTTTCAAGTGTTCAGGAAATTTAGGGCCGTTGTTAAACAGATTGTGGTCGTGAAATCGGAAACATTGTTCCTCTCTGCATTTTTTGCTGTTCGGGCGTGATGGTTTTGTGCCAGGAGGGGAGTGCTATTACCGCTGAGGTTAGTTCGGGCGTGATGGTTTTGGGCCAGGAGGGGAGTGCTATTACCGCTCAGGTTAGTTCGGGCGTGATGGTTTTGGGCCAGGAGGGTAGTGCTATTACCGCTGAGGTTAGTTCGGGCGTGATGGTTTTGGGCCAGGAGGGGAGTGCTATTACCGCTCAGGTTAGTTCGGACGTGATGGTTTTGGGGCAGGAGGGGAGTGCTATTACCACTGAGGTTAGTTCGGGCGTGATGGTTTTGGGCCAGGAGGGGAGTGCTATTACCGCTGAGGTTAGTTCGGGCGTGATTGTTTTGGGCCAGAAGGGAAGTGCCGTTACCGCTGAGGTTAAAGACGGAATCGCACGCGCAGGTCACGGGTTCCTTGGCTTCCATCCTCCTCATCAATTCCTTTAGTTGGATGTTTACAGTTGCAAGACCGTCTTCGAGTTTAACGAGACGTTCATCGATTGCACTGGAGGGCGCTGAGCAGCCATCAGTCTCCAGTTCGAGAAGGCCCGTCATTTTGATTGGTTGGTTAATGTATACTATATTTCAAGCATACCCGTTGTTAGCGTCAAGATGGGCTCATTGGTGTCATCTTCTACGGTCTATCAGGTCACTTGTCGATGAGAATGTACTGCAGAGTAAGGCGTTCTTTGACGTTGATAGGCTTGAATTCGACACTCCAGCCAGCCCATCTCCGATGGAACTTGGTCCTGCCCATTCTTACCCTGGTGTCTCTGTAGGGGATCACCTCTTTGTGCACCAGGGAAGAAATGTAACCACAAACTGAATGGGGGAACGGTGGAAGGATCCTTCTTATCAAAATTTATTTACACAAAGGGATACACGAAATGTTGGTTTAACGAAGACGCTGCGGGAAGGCGGGTGAACCTGGAGTACCCCCAGGAGGCATCTCTGTGAGGTGCGGCACCGATTTCACTCAAAATGGACAATAGTCGATTTTTCCAAATTGAAAACTTTAACCTTTACAAGACGATATTCGGTCTCGGAGCGATGTTCGGCCCAGAGCGGTGATCGGCTCTTATTTCGATACAGCAAAAAAAGCTTCACGCCCTAGAAAACTTGCAACTTTGTAGCTTTGCCGCAAAGAACAGTATGCGATGGTGATTTCAACCCCAGTCGTCTGTCAGTGGTTGCTCTGTGCTAAGCTGCAATGAGCCGCTACCGAAGTATTGACATTCAACCTCTTAGCAGCCGGCGTGCCGTCACAAATATTCCACTTGGATGTCAAAGTTGCAGTTATTCACCCCGTTGCATGCATCTACACTGATGACTACAAATATCAAATTCTTATTTTTTTGTAGCCCTTCATAAGGCCGTACTGTTGCTAATTCTATAAAAAAATAAGGATATTTTACGACTTGACTGAATGGGACTAAAGGTGCGGTAGACGCAGGACTCACTTCTAGTTCTTGTAAATAGTTGCATAGAATAAAAATATGATTATTAAATGCATTTTGAATTCATTCATCATTTACTCCTGAACGATCCTCCTTTAAATGGTAATTAGTTCAGTAAAGAGTGTAGCTAACAAAGAACTTTAAAAAAACTTCGGTACCACTACTCGTTCCCGCAATATTCTCCAGTATTCCAAGTTATTACCCTAGATAATTAAGGAATGGAAGAATAGACAAAAATCATTCAAGTGAATAATATTTTAATGAAAAATTATTAAATGATTCACACTGCAAAATCGGTTCCATCGAAACTATGCAACTATTATTACGTATTACAGGACTAACAGTTCACAGCCTTGACTTGAAACAGCTTAGAGTAGTGTCATATATCAATAAGAGGCTCTGTAATGAACAACGCCATTGCTTCATAGGAAAATAAACTTATAATGATGAATCTTTGCTGCGTATCAAACAATCAAGATATATAATTATCATTTCGACAAAAAAGCTATGCATAGCAGGATTACGAAGAAGGGTGATTTATTTGAGCTAAACTATGATTGTGTCTGCGACTGTAGTAGTACCTAATAGAACTAATGTCTATGCAAGGTATAGACTTGAATTTTATTTTAAATAACATCATGTAAGGTAAACGATCATGAGCAGATACTCTTTCCATAAAACAAAGAAATATTATTTGAAAAAATTAGTTAATTGCATACGAATTGGGTTGTATTTTTTCCTTATGAACTACAATAACAGCTAAACTTAAGGCTATAAAGTCCTACATTTTGAATCAATGGCCCCATTACACTGTTCTCCGTAGCAATAGCACTACTGGTCAGGGACAATGGCCCCATTACACTGTTCTCCGTAGCAATAGCACTACTGGTCAGGGACAATGGCCCCATTACACTGTTCTCCGTAGCAATAGCACTACTGGTCAGGGATAATGGCCCCATTACACTGTTCTCCGTAGCAATAGCACTACTGGTCAGGGATAATGACCCCATTACACTGTTCTCCGTAGCAATAGCACTACTGGTCAGGGATAGTGTCGGAGTGAAATGGGGTGGGATAAGTGCGTGTTGCTTAAGAATTGAACTCAGGCAAATAGATTAGAGGGTATATCTAGAAAGCGTCACTTAGTGAGGACGCAAGTCAGACACATAAACTGCTCTGATCAAGAGAAACCTTACAGGTTTACCTTCAACAAAACCGCACTACAATCCACCCCCTCCTTCCACATGCGCCTCCTTAGGAACAACGACAGGAAGGTCAGTTTTAGGGCGAGGAATGTACACAATACCAGCCAACAGGTCTATCAAAACAGACCCAACAATAGTCGCGGGTGAAGCCGTCCAATGAGGGGGCCTACGTGAGACGCCCCGCCTAGCAAGTCAGAGCCACAAGGCGCATCTTCAGAGGATAATATTCAACAGATTCTAAACTGTTCTCTTATTTAATTAGTTACCCGCAGGTTATGACTGAATAATGATCATTCAGTTAGTTACCTTCAGTTCATGACTGAATATTGAACATTTAATTGGGTACCTTCGGGTCATGACTGAATAATGGACAATTAATTAGTTACCTTCAGGTGATGACTGAATAATGAACATTTAATTGGTTACCTTCAGGTGATGACTGGATAATGGACATTTAATTAGTTACTTTTGGGTCACGACTGCATAATGATCATTAACTCGAACCCTATCCCAGTACCGACTGAAATAATCAAGACGTTCATTATACAAATTTCGTGTAGTTTAGCCGGTACACAGAGTCACCCTCACATTCACCGTACAGCTGTACGGTATTCTTCCCCTTAGTATGCAGTTTGATTGTTAGCTCCTTCAGTGCTCGCCCGCCAATGGCCCACTAGACCGCCGTATTATAGTGCAGATGGCGCCTCGTGACCGATTACCAACACTCTCTCTGAACAACAATGAGAGGCATCGTCCAACAATAGGAAGCTGTAGGTATAACTCATACAAGGTCATCAATAGTCTTTGTGCTTGCAGTAGACCTGTAAGCACAGTTGACAAATTGGAGTACCTAGACATTTTTCATTACATGGACGGTGAACAAAAACACTGATCACTGAATAGCTGGAGCTGTCGTGATTAAAATAGAAGAAACACAAAAAATAAACTTGCTCATCTCAAGATTACACATTGTATTAAATAGAGTAACAAAAAAATCATATTTGAACGTAACTTAGACACAATAAAACATTATAATAATGAAAGACAACGACTACACACATAGCTTCTGTAGGCACTCATGGTACGTAACCCGAGGCCACCCAACAATTGTGTGCTCACTACACCCACTACAGTGACAAGGATAGAAACCATGTGCCGATTAAAACGGGAAACAGTTGGTGCCTGCGAGGGAAACTTTTTACTGCGAGCCAACCATTGTTTGGCTGTTCAAAATGCTAGGTCAATCGGAAGCAGCTAAGTGGTCAAACGATTCCCTTGCAGGCACCTAATGTCTCCCGTGTGTATAGGCTACGAGGTAACAGCTGCTAGCTTCCATTGTTAGTCACTTCCAGCCACACGAAGACCTTTACCCTTACTCAAACACGTTCGATTGAACCAAATTGATCCTCGCACTTAAGTTATATTTTAAAATAAAAATATATACAACAATACAGCAATAAGACTATTCTTAATATTTAATAATGAATAGTGTTACTGGAGTTGATAATATTCAATGATGGATATTGTCATAGGCGCAAACCCACATTGGTTGCGTCTGCGGTGAATAGTTCAACGATGACATTAACTTCTTCACCGCCAGCATCAGAAAGAATATCCAGTTCCAACAAAAGCCAACACAGCAAGATCAAGGCGACAGGTGTTGGTTTGCTGGAGTCTTCTAGCATTCATACAGTGCGGGTGCACACGATCAGTTTGAGATGATTGCATGTTGGCAAGTGCACATCAGTAACGATTAGCCAATGCATGATTGGGTTAGGATTATCAACGAGCTACTCGCCCAAGCTGCAGGCACACAACAGCGAGGAAAAGCGCTGTTTCTCACCAACGAGAACTATCAACAAGCCACAACAGTGAACTGCACTGACAAGGACTCGTAGACTGCATTATCTAGATGTTAGTACCATTGACGGGTCGAAAAAAAAAGCCAAGGGCTCGAGTCTAAGAAGCCGAGATTCAGCTCGTGCATCTGCTTACCTCCAGCGTTAAGCCTAACATTGTTAAATTAAAAAAAAAAATTAAACAATGCACCTGAAAATAAGGCGGTACAAAGTCACCAACAGGTAAGACAGGCTCATCTCAGCATATCAAGATAAAAAACACTACTCAACTGCCAGAAGGGAAGTGTCTTTAGCGGTTATCTCAATGAGGGCATCTCTCGTCTCCACATTGCTGCGTCGGTTGAGTGCTCCGAAACGAAGAGCCGGCGTGCCATTTGGTCGCACAGGATGCCGCTGTATTAAAACTAATAAAACTCAAGGATCCGGTTGCTCCGGTACGATGACAGTTTCAACAATTGACCGTTTGAGCGCACTTTGTATGCAATAAAAAACACTAGGACCTAACAGAGTCCGCACAATGGAAGTTGAGATTTACGTTATACCTTTTAATCATCAGAGTGACTCCTTCTCCGGGACCAATCGTCATGTGGGAGGGAAGGAGGTGCTGGAGAACCTGTCAGAGCCGGTATCTGTACCAGACTAGAGCGGTGGGGCGGAGGGCGAGACGTGGTCCTGGTGTTCGTTCGCCCATGTTAAGGGCAGAGTCGAGTGGTTCTCAATCTCTTGCAGCTGCTCATCACAGTTATTGGAGGGGTCGCTGTATAGATTAAAAGGAGCACTGGAATCGTCCACATTAAAATGATTGCTCTTTTTCTTTAATTCTTCTTCATTATCAATGAAAGTTTCCACTCTAAGGTTGTTTTTGGGAGTATTTACTCCACCGTGTGATGAACTCAACAGTTCGTCAATTGTATCTCTTTTTAAATGAATTGAGACTTCATCATTTGATTTGAAATCTTGACAACCCGAAAATTTGTTCGAAACGTGTTCCTTAGATCGTTCTTGGCTTTCCTCACTCATTTTACCATGCCCGTTTTCACATTGATTCTCGATATCAACGCTGTGTCCGCCATTAACAACTTCATTTGCCTCAGAAGAGCCATCTTCACTTCTATCAATCTCCACGTGTTCGTGATGCAGCACAGGTGATTGCTTTCCCTCTGATTTAGTCGAGGGTCCAGCCGCCTTCCTCATGACGTTGTACTTGAAGCGACCTGTAACGGTGACCTGCGTGAGGTGCCCCAGCACAGGGTCTGTCTCGTAGAAGAGCTGAATGAGGATAGCGAACAGTTTGGTAGCGTCGGTCACGATGTGGCCGGGATCCTGGATGAAGAGTACAGCCTGTTCGAGGGCGGGTAGCACATCACTGTACATGGAGTTGCTCCTGAGGTTCATCACGCCTGAGAGTGCCGACAAGGACGCACCGCTTGACCGTACCTCAGCACTGTTGCACCACAAGAGGACACAGAGTTATAAAGTGGGATTGATGCAACAAAACATGAGAAGCCTTCTCGTTCAAAACCGGGCAAAATATGCAATTATAACTGACCGGTAAGATTATTAGAAAACCATTTGGCTACCAATCAGGGGAAATTAATTTTTCATCTCAGGAGGAACATAATTTCAATCGACTAAAGTAAATGAATGATGAAACCAATTTCAAGTCTCAATCTTACATCAAACTAATTTGAAACAAGACATCGTCCGACACAGTGGAACAATCATGTCTTCCAGCATCATCTGCTGCTTGTAAGACATCGACTCAAGCGCACTAGGAAGCCCCGTCACTTTGCTACTTGTAACAAAAACGTACCGCATGCTTTGTTTACAATATTTATTCATAATGATTCTTTGTAAAGAATGGGGCCCGAAGGCCCCGGAAAGATGCCTCCACCATTTATTTCCCAAGGCCCCCAAAGATAGGGAGATCCCTGGCTCCAACACTCGCCTGAGGTTGTGGCATCCAACCATACTACTGCCGCCTCCAGCCCTGCTGGAGTTACTTAATGATAAGAATTCAAGTTGATAATTCAGAAAAAAAAATTCTTAAGTGGCGTGGGACTGTTAACACAAAATTTTGTCGCAATGAATTCCCAGCAAGTGGACATGGAGCTATGATGGTTTGTATAATATCATAATGAGGCCTGATGTCAGTGTATAGAACGTCTGAGTCAGCAAATTGTATTGTGCGACAGACATTGCAACCAGTGAGCCGAGGGTGATTGATAACTGCGTCATGCAAATTAACCTATCATTTTCTCCTAAGTTGACTATCATTCCATTTCGATGAGATGGGTGAAAGTCAATAATTTCTAGTATTTCTAGACGTGAAAAAATAAACGTTAACAACTTTGATATTCGAAAAAACATCTAATTCCATAATTGTGCTCCCGTACAAATTTTCAATTACGTATTTCATGAGATGATATGTGGCAGATGCATACAGATACAGACAGAAGGACGAAGGCCCCAGAAGGGGGTTAGTCGACGGCACGACACACCTCACACTGCTAGTATGCACTCAAATAAACGCCAAACTAAGCCCATCATCCCTCAAGGGTCCGTCTAGGACCCAACAAGATACACTTCATGTTAGGAGTAAAGTCCGTGATCAGTGACAGTAGCAGGGCCCGACTTCACTGGTTTCCCTGCTCTGTCAAAATTATCAGGCCCACCTCACTTATGTCCATCCCATTTTTCACGAGACACAAGGGCGGGAAAGCGTGAAGACCGCGTCTAAACTCATCCAGTCACATTCGTTCTCCACTCACGCTTATCCAAAGCTCGCTCCCTCCACACTGGTGTCTCTCCTCCTTGAAGCCTGTTTCCCGCCATCCATCCACCTAAACTTCGGTTTTCCTCTAGGCCTAGGCCCACTCACCTCTGCATTCATCACCCTTTCCACCCAAACTCCCATCATCCATCTTCACCGTGTGTCCAAAACACACATGAACACGTGAATCTACTCAGTCCTCCAATATCCTCAGCATCCCGGTTCTAATTCAAACAACATCATAACTGATCCTGTCCCTCAGCGTCCCTCCGGCCATACCTATCAAACATTTTCATCCCTAAAATATTCATCCTTCTCTCTCCCTCTCTCAGCCCTATAAAGCAGAGATGGGACAACTACTCCATCAAAAAACAATCTCTTCGCATACATCCCAAATGTCTTTCAGATACAGCTAATTACACTCTTCAATGCATCAAATACTTTACGCCCTTCCTTCACTCAAGCTGCCACCTCAGTATCCACACGTACAATCTTTTCCACACGAGAGCCCAGGTACTTGAAACACTAAACTCATACGCTCACACTCACACAACTTAGCCCTTTTGTGCTAGAGGGTCCGGCCGGTACCCCCACCACATACACTCTGGGTCACTAGTGCAGTCTGAGTATCCGTTGTCAGCAGCAGGGCCCGACAGTTTCTAATGGTTTACCTCCGTCGCGTCATGATGGCCGGGCCCCCCCCCACCCCACCCATTCACGACCATCCCGACAGCGGGATGCCACGGGCGGGTAAGCACATCAGAGCAGCGTCAAAATCATCATTCACAAGCACTCTCCACTCACGCCTGCTCATTGCACGCTCTCTCGCCACCTCCACATTCATGTCTCTCCTTCCTGACGCCTGCTTCACACCATCCATCCACCCACCCAAACATCGGTCTACCTCTAATCCTGCGACCACTCGCCTCCGCATTCATCACTCTTTATCCATCCTCTCCATGTGCCCGAACCATCTCTGAACACGCGAATCCACTCTGTCCTCCAACTTCTACACCATCCCTGTTCTGATTCGAACCACGTCGCTGGTGTTCCGGTCTCTTAGCGTTACTCCAGCCATGCTCCTCAAACATTTTATCTCGAAAACATTCAATCTTCTTCTCTTCTCTGCTCTCACCCCCCAAGTCTCAGCTCCGTAGAGCACAGATGGGACAACAACACCCTCATACAGCCCTCTCTTTGCTTCCATCCCCAACGCCCTACAGCTCATTACACTCTTCAGTGCACCCAACACTTTATATCTCCCTTCACTCGCGCCTTCACTTCAGTTTCCACTTGTTCAGTTATCTCCGCATAGGAGCTCAGATACTTGAAACACTGAACATCCTCCATGAGCTCTCCACTTAGGGGGACTCTAATTTTGCTCGCATCGACAGTCCTCGAGCATCTCATTACTTTACTCTTACCCACGTTCACTCGGAGCTTCCTCCTTTCACACACTCTACTGAACTCAGACACTAGCCTACATAGCTTCTCCTCTGAATCCGCAACCAGGGCCGTATCATCAGCAAATAGACACTGGCTCAACTGCCAACTCCGCACATTCGCTTCCAACAGTTCCAAGCCACGATCCAGCACACTCGCGTTCACCTCCGTGACCACTCACTCCATATTGAGGTTGAACAGCCAAGGATACATCACGCAGCCTTGTCTGGGTTCCACATTCGCTGTGAACCAATCACTCACCTCGCTCTCCACTCTGACACATGCTCCGCTGCCAATATAGCAACTCTGCACCGCTTCCAACAGATGTCCGTCCACTCCATACAAACGCAACACCCTCCACAGCACTTCCCTGTCAATCCTGTCGTATGCCTTCTCCAGATCCATGAAGGAGGCCCAGAACACATCCTTTCCTGTGGCAAGGTACTTCTAACAGACCTGTCTCACTGCTAAAATCTGATCGACACACCCTCTACCACTCCTGAAGCCACACTGATCCTCTCCAATTGCGCAGTCCGTACAGTCTCTAATCCTTTTGATCAGCACTCTCCCGTACAACTTACCAACCACACATAATAGACTGAGACCTCTCGAGTTGCAGCATTCTTTTGTATTTCCTTTGCCCTTATATAGTGGAACAATGCAGGCACTGCGCCACTCAATCGGTACCATGCCTGCCACAAAACACAAGTTCAGTAACCTCGCCAACCATTCGACAATCGTTACTCCACCCTTCTTCAGGCACTCGGTCGCAACGCCATTGAAACCAGGGTCTTTCACCGCTTTCATCACCTTCTCTTCCTCCTCCCACTCTTTTGTTGCTCTTCCACCTTTTCTCCAATCTCAATCTACCTTCCACCAGCAGATGGTCAGACACTCCTCCACCCTTCCCTCTCAACACCCGCACATCAAGCAGCCTCCCCACCACTCTACTCGATATCAGCACAAAATCCATCAGCGCTCCCTCCACCACTGCACCAACTTTCTCAGGGGTGCAGGCCTAATATAGGGCCTGTCAACTGTAGTGGCACTCCCAACACGCCCCCGTCGGTGGGATCCCAGGCCTAGGGTTGTGCGCTGGCCAGGGCTCCTCCATTGCAGGGGAAGTTGGAGTTGAGCAACAACAACAACTCGAACTCTTCCGTATAACTTGCCCGCCATACCCAACAAACTGGTATCCCTTCAGCTGTTGCATTCATTTACATCCTTTCGCTCTTAGACAGCGAGACAAAGCAAATACTGTGTCACCCGATCAGAATCACGCCTGACGCTTAACACTGAACAAGTAGCGTTGTAAACCCCTCGACGACGTTACTCCACCTCACTCTAAGCACTTATCTGCAATGACGTAGAAACATGGGGCTTTCCTCTAGAGCAAAATCCGGGCATACCCACCTCTATCGCCACCTGCACCACTTCCTCAGTAATTCACGCTCCCGAAATCAGCCTCCGTGCTCCACTAACCGCAGCAACTATGTCAGCCACTCCGACATCCTCAACATTCAACAACTCATAAAACAAACTCAACCCACCTCTTCCGTACATCCCCACAATCCGACAACAACCGGCTGTCTACATTCTTCACCATCTGCTCCTTACCGTCTCTCTTCACTGCGTCGACCTCATTGGCATCGGGGTGTTACTATTTACTCTCCTTACTACGCAATTCCCCTTTTACATTTATCTCGATAGTTGTCATATACTGCCATCTACCTCGCCTGCAACCAATCTCCAAAAGCCTTTCCTCTTAAGCGCCACCGCTGTTCTAACTTCATCGTCCCACCACTCGCATCTTTTTCTCCTACACCCGCCCACACCACGCATACCGCACACATTTCTCCCCCACCTCCCAGTCATCCTAAAAAATCCGCTACCTTTCAACATCGCCTTACTAATCATCAAAACATCAGGCTTCTTCCTCACAAACACTTCGGCTCTCTCTTCTTTGCTCCATACTACTTCAACCACGCACACTGAGCAACCAAATCAATATGGTTCAGAGAAACGTAGTCCTCTCCTCCCTCCGATCGTCTTGCCATCTTAAAGGGAGAAAATTACCGAGGAGAGGATCCCTTAAACACCATGCTCCGCCCTATTAGTTATCTCTTACGACAAACAAGGGGTATTGACATGGACTCCCTTACTTGTATCTAGAGACCAGCCCTCATGGAGAAATTCCAGTATTTCGTCTCGCATGGCCTATAGCCAACTGACATACATCATTCATCAACTCAATTCGGCACATGAACGAATGCTCATCAAAATTGCAGGAGGAGAAACGAATGAAATCAAGCGCAAATTGTAAAAAGAAACACTTCATTTGAAATAATCCATTGCACGCCATGATAACTTGCCTGCTATAGAAGTTGATTTATTCAGCGTTATGGTATTTTTCATAAATCACATTTAACTCTATGCAGAAACGGATACACACAAACTTCATAGCACTTGCATTGGGTGAACACAGAGTCAACACGGTCATTTGGGGTGGATGGATGATTATTAATTTTACAGATCATTAACACTTCATTAACACCGGGGCCTTGTAGCCGGGGCCTTAGAATCGTGCTACCGTATCCACCGCGTGTCGTAGAAGGCGACTAAAGGGGCGCCCCGTAGCCGGGAGTAGAATAACGCTACCGCAACACCCAGTGTGTCGGAGACGACAAAACGGGGCGGAGCGAAGGGGCTAGGAATCCCGTTCTCTGTAAAAACCTTTCCTCGAAGACGGCTAGACGAGCGGGGGGAGGAGAGGCACACGCCTCTCCAAACCCTATTGTTAGGGTCGCTGAATGTGCGTGGCTGTAGTACAAGTGATGTAAAGAGGAGGGAGATTGGCGAGACGTTTGTGAGGAGGAAGTTAGATGTGTTGGCGCTGAGTGAGACGAAGTTGAAAGGTAAGGGCGAATGTGAGTTTGGTGTTGTAAGTGGAAGAAAGTCTG
>SDVV010022292.1:0-12976 GCA_016164225.1 Gammarus roeselii | reverse complement strand
CATTGGCTGGGTAGAATGGGTGTCAAAACGATGCATTCGGAACACTAGTTTAATCAGCTGCGGTTTAAAAAGACAATGAATGAAAATATGTGTTCCAAACTCCACCACCACTCTACCACTACCAATACTCTAGCACCACCACTCTACCACTACTACTCTACCACCACCACTCTACCGCCACCACTCTACCACCACCAATACTCTAGCACCACCACTCTACCACCACCACTCTACCACCACCACTCTACCACCACCACTCTATCACCACCACTCTACCACCACCACACTACCACCACCGAGGCAACGACTGCGTTCTAGCCTCGGTGGTGGTAGAGTGACTCGCTGGTGGTGGCTGAAATGTTCAAGTCTCGGCTCGATAAGTTCTACATAAATCGCCGATAAATAGCTAAGCCGTTCCCTCTCTTGATGTTTTCAAAACAGAAATTGCGCATGAAGCTCTCATGGACTTTCTACTTCAAAACTAATCCTCTTGCTATCAAAAGGCAACCTACTTTTGACCAATAGGCTTGTTGTTGTCTTCCTACACTTGTAAGCACTTGTAAGCCACTCTAACACCACCACTCTACCACCACCACCACTCTACCACCACCACTCTACCACCACCACTCTACCACCACCTTTCTACCACCACCACTCTACCACCACCACTCTACCACCACCACTCTACCACCACCACTCTACCACCACCACTCTACCACCACCACTCTACCACCACCACTCTACCACCACCACTCCACCAGCACCACTCTACCACTGTTTATAAGTGACAGCGATTGACATGATACGCAATGCATAATATTGATACGTTATGATAATTGATTAGATGCCTTGGGATCATCATGCTTACATTAAAATCTGCTAGGTAAATAATTCTATTCGTCGATTCGTCTGTTTGAGGCCTGTTCTTTGTGTATATTGACAGACATTTTTGACAAATATATTATTCGCCTTGCAGAGTAAAAGGAAAACTACTTCAATATATTATACATCTAATCACTTAAACAGATTTATGCTATTTCAATTTCTTCATTGTAATCCCGATGCAGGTGTGAATCTAACGGGTTTTCTGTCATCTGTACTATTTCCATTTAACCATGTCCCATTCCACCATGATAATAATTTCGGGTAGTATATCTTCGGCCATCCTTCTGGTGGAGATTGGCCGATGATATGCATCCATGAAATAGGTTGGTGATCAGGATCCCTAAATGTAAGAATAACGAAGAATATCAAACTAAGCACCTTAGATTGTAACTGGGCACTGCTTGATCCCTCTTTGCCTCTTTCCAAGCGCGGGTGTCTTCTGAAGGCGGTTTGCAAGGTGGCGACGGAGCCCCTGGCAGACATGGGTCTCGTGGGAGAGATGATTTACATTTTCCATAAGTGAGTCACCACTCGGGTGGGGTAATGGGTTGTTTGATGGACTGTAGTGAGTGTTTTGGGAAACATAACTTGGCTGAGGCGTAGTGGGCTGTTTAATGAGCGGGAGTGAGTGTTTGCGGAAACATCACTCGGCTGGGGTGTAGTGGGTTGTATAATGAGCGGGAGTGAGTGTTCGGGGTAACATCACTCGGCTGGGGTGTAGTGGGCTGTTTAATGAGCGGGAGTGAGTGTTTGGGGTAACATCACTCGGCTGGGGTGTATTGGGCTGTTTAATGAGCGGGAGTGAGTGTTCGGGGTAACATCACTCGGCTGGGGTGTAGTGGGCTGTTTAATGAGCGGGAGTGAGTGTTTGGGAGTAACATCACTCGGTTGGGGTGTAGTGGGCTGTTTAATGAGCGGGAGAGAGTGTTCGGGGTAACATCACTCAACTGGGGTGTAGTGGGCTGTTTAATGAGCGGGAGTGAGTGTTTGGGGTAACATCACTCGGCTGGGGTGTAGTGGGCTGTTTAATGAGCGGGAGTGGGTGTTCGGGGTAACATCACTCGGCTGGAGTGTAGTGGGCTGTTTAATGAGCGGGAGTGAGTGTTTGGGGTAACATCACTCGGCTGGGGAGTAGTGCGCTGTTTAATGAGCGGGAGTGGGTGTTTGTGGTAACATCACTCGGTTGGAGTGTAGTGGGCTGTTTAATGAGCGGGAGTGAGTGGTAGGAGTAACATCACTCGGCTGGGGTGTAGTGGGCTGTTTAATGAGCGGGAGTGAGTGTTAGGGGTAACATCACTCGGCTGGGGTGTAGTGAATTGGATTCAGGATTGGTAAATAATTAATTTATGTGCGTAGGGTTTCGATTTCCTTTTTATTTCAGAAAGCTATCTGCCTTATAAAATACCCTCATTTTCCCCTGGCTACAGATAAATTCTAGGAAGGACTCACTACAATTTTAAGGTCAACTGCAGTTATTTTTATTAGGTATCGAAATGATAGCGTCTCTCATACAAGGCACAAAATATCCAAACGGTAAAAATTAAGGTGCATATCTGCGCTGTCGTCATGAGTTGAAGGTGTATATCAGCCCATATATCATGAGTTGTAGGTGCATATCTGCCTTGGCGTCACGAGTTGAAGGTGTATGTTTGCCCTGGCGTGATGAGTTGAAGGTGTACATCTGCCTTTGCGTCATGAGTTGAATGTGTAAATCTATCCTGGCGTCGTGAGTTGAAGGTCCTGGCGTCCTGAGTTGAAAGTGTATATTTGCCCTGGCGTCCGGCATGGGCTATTGAATAAAATTTTAGTTTTGCATCAGCGAGTGCCCTATCAATGCAATATTGAGGGTAAGCCAGCTTATTCCAGGCATTCCTTACGTAGCAAATTTCCTCAACCAGAAAGCATGGGTCACAAATCCTGAGGGCTCTTTAGGAACATGGAATAAACAACAGAACACTTCATGCGGTATGGGTGCCACGGAAAGTTTGCAGGTAAAGACTTGAATGAGTAGGCTTACGGTTGACAGAGAATTGAAAATGGCTATTCGATCGAATGACTTTAGTATCTAAAAATGGTAACTGATGCTCTACTTCCCATTCAACTGACAATTGCATAGTTGTGGAAAGAATTGAGTTCAACTAGAGAGCGATCAAAATCAAGACCAACCGGCCACAAAGCAAACACATCATCGACATATCTAAGCCAGAGTGACAAACGTACTGATGAGTTAGGGAGAAGGCGGCTCTCAAAGCACTCCATGTACAGGTTGGCTAATACAGGTGATAGGGGGCTCCCTATAGCAACATATTTTATCCCATCTAATGCATTTTCTAATTTTACAGATCTTTTAATTTATTTTTAGCTTGCCTGATGAGGAACACACTTAGTGTTCGAAATATAGCAGTTACAGGAGCTAGTCGCTATGTGATTAATATAATGTTTTATAAAAATAGAATTGCGGCCTATTATTTGTAGAGCTAATTCTGATATGATCGTCGATTCCCTTTCGTATCTTCAAGTTCTTTTGTGATTCGCAAGTTTGGAGAGCACCTTGACAATCGAGCTGAAGCAAAGCTGCACGGAGGCTCAGCAATGAGACGGATGCCCTTGTTCTCCTTGCATTCCTAGACCGGTTCTCCTCCGTTCAATACATATCTCAGGAGTTTAAATCATCTCCTGAGATATACTCTCCTCCATTCCTGCGGCCTGTTTTCCGTGGCTCATGCACCATTTTAGCCTCAGCTTTTAAGACCTGATCATATCTGCTCCTGAAATCTGTTCTCCTCAGCTCCTGAGCCCCGTTCTCCTCAGCTCGTGAGACCCGTTCTCCTCAGTTCATGAGACATGTCCTTCTCAACATTTGAGACATGCCTTTCACAGCTCCTGAAAGATGTTCTCCGCTTCTATGAGACGTGTCCTAAACAGCTCCTGAGACGGTCTCTTCAGCTCTTGAGACATTATTTTTACAGCACCTAAGAGTTGATCTTTTCAGAGACATGTCTTTCACAATTCCTAAAAACTGTTTGCCTCAGATTCTGAGACATGTCAATCACTGCTCGACAGAGCTGTTCCCGTCACCTTTTGAGACTTGATCTCCTCAACTCCTGAGACATGTCGTTCACAAGTCCTGAGACATGTCTTTCACAAGTCCTGAGACATGCCTCAGATTCTGAGACATGTCAATCACTGCTCGACAGAGCTGTTCTCGTCACCTTTTGAGACTTGATCTCCTCAACTCCTGAGACATGTCGTTCACAACTCCTGAGACATGTCTTTCACAAGTCCTGAGAGCTGTACGTCTCAGCTCTTAGAGCTTTTCTTTACAATTCCTGCATGAAAGCTGTCTTTCACTGGTTATGAGACCTCTCCTCCTCAGCTCCTGAGACATGCATTCCACAGCCCCTGACAACAGTTTTCCTCCGTTCCTGAGGCCTGTGCTCCTTAGTTCTTTATAGGTGTTCTTTTTAGTGTCTGAGACATGTTATTCACTGCTCTTGAGAGCTGTTTTTCTCAGCTCCTTATACACGTATTCATAGCTCATAAAAGTTGTTTTCCTCAGCTTCTGAGAGCTGGTTTACTTAGCTCCTGAGAGCTGTTCTTCTCAGCTCCTAATACATGTATTCATAGCTCATATAAGTTGTTTTCCTCAGCTTCTGAGAGCTGGTCTACTTAGCTCTTCAGAGCTGTTATTCTTAGCTCCTGAGACATGTCTTTCTCAGCTCATGAGACTAGTCTTTTCCAATTATTGAAATATGCTCTTCAGAACTCCTGGGGGCTGTTTCTTTAGGCTTCTACGATACGTCCTTCACAAGTCCTGAGGCATATTATTCTCAGCTCCGTAGATATATTTTTCTCAGCTATTGAAAGTTGCTATTTTCTGTCCATGAGACATGTCCTACACAGCTCCTGAGAGCCCTTCACCTCCGCTACTGTGATTTGTTGTCTTCAGTTCGTGAGACCTGTACTCCTATGCTCGAGACCAGTTCTCCTCAGCTCATGGAACCTGAATTCATCAGTTCTTGAGATCTGTTCTCTTCAGCTCTTGAGACCTGTTCTCCTCAGTTTTTGATACATGTTCTCTTCAGATCCAGAGACTGGTTCTCCTCAGCACAAGGACCTGTGTTTTGGTCTCCGATTCTAAAGGACCGTTCAAGTATCACGGTGTAGGAAAGCTTCTCAATGTAAAGGATAAGGTTAACGCAGT
This sequence comes from Gammarus roeselii, assembly GCA_016164225.1. Taxonomy (NCBI): domain Eukaryota; kingdom Metazoa; phylum Arthropoda; class Malacostraca; order Amphipoda; family Gammaridae; genus Gammarus; species Gammarus roeselii. Next base: position 7,887 of record SDVV010022292.1, on the reverse strand, counting down.
GGGAGGGGCTAAGCAAACATACCAGACATCGGAGGGAAGAGTTGCAGCACCAAATTCGCAGCACCAAATTTGTCAGTCCGAGGGCAGACTGCTTATCCGCCAGCTCATTATGTCGAGGTTACAACACTTCACAGAGTGGTTTTGCGAGTAGTGACGCTACTGGGCAATGCAGGAGCCCCAATCACTGGAACGTGGTGTGTCGCGGAACTTCACCCCTAGCAGAGCCAGAAAGCCGAAACGACTTCCATTCCACGAGAGGACATTAACACTAACAGCTCGCCAGCTAACAGCTCGCTGACCAACTGCTTTCCTACAGCAGGAGCGCCATATAGCTTCCTCCCGGAAAAACGTATAAGTAGCAAGAAGTTCATAAACGTGAAGGAGGAGATTTATAGGACGAATTTATGAGGCCGTCCAGCTAGAGACGCAATTCATCACCAAAAAATATTAGACATATAATAAATAGACAATCAGAGTGGCCAGGTTTCTTCAATTTCTGATCCACTAATTGATCGCCTTATATATCAGGAAGGAGAATAAGAGGCAAACTATAATTGAACCAATAATTATAAAATTTATGCAGATGCTGAGCATCAGCATGTGTTTTTCTGGCATTGGGACAATTGTCACTGCGTTGCTAACTGACTATCAGAATTTGTGTCGTTTTATCCATGAAACATTGTACACTTGTGTTACATATCTTACAATAAAAAAGTATACAGCACCGAACTTAAAAACTAATAGATTTTTAAATACCCTGGATAAGATATGGTCAGAAAGTCAACTTTGTCTAAAAAATAAAACCGCAAGTACATTAGATGCAACTCTAACGAAAGGTAAAAATGGAACCGAGTCATTATCTCCCCTTAATGTGTTGTTCGATCACAAATAGACGGAGAAGGGTATATCCCATACTCAATGGTGGCCTCCCATATCAACTGATCCACGTTGAAAATCATTGAGGCCTTCTAGATTATATCAATGGTTGAATCTTACCTTGCTCGCTTCAATCGTTAACAAAACATTTGGCCAAATTGATTCAAATGTTAATAAAGGTACAGTATTGACGATACGGAAAAACATATCATTGTATTATTTCCATGTTTTTCACAGTTGGTGTGAACAAATCAAATCGAATACTATTAATTAACAATACACATGTCATGCTGTAGGCAAGCGTTTGGATGGTTTGATGGGCCTACAAATAATATCGATTGGAAAACTAAATAAAAGTGATACAGTCGTACGGTAAATAAAGGGTATTTGGAGGTAGATATTCGATGAGAATTACAATAGATTTGGCTACAGTGACCATGAGTTATTTTAGTGATAATTACAGAAGCTAACAGTGCAGCTAAAATTGATAATAATCATCATTAGACAAGTTTAATACCGCCTGTGAGGAATAATTCTTCGTCGAAAACGATGAGCAGTACTGGAAAAATTTATTCAAAAATTATCCTCAGAATTCAGAATTGGGCTTAAAAAATAATGATAAAGATCTACATAAACACATTTACAACTTTGCAATTACATATTTACAATATATCAATATATACATTACCATCGATAAGAGTATCGTTTACAGTGTTATTTTGGTTCACGCCGTCAGTCAAAATCGTTCTGCTGTGATCTCGAAGATCACAGCAGATCTTCGAGATCACACGATCTACTTCTGATCTACATAGCTACCAGATTTGGTTATTCATTGGAGAACAATATTAGTGAACTCTTTTCAATGTACCAAGCAATCGTCTGGAGTTATGACGTCATACTCAGCGTAAGGGATATGCGATTCGGTGTACTCTTCTTATATACATCCGCACGCACAATATCTGCATCTTGCATATGCAAATGAGGATGTGAGCATAAAGACTATTCCGGATGCGGATGTTTAATGATGAGAATATTGCCGCAACGGTAAACTGCACGCCCTGAACTGCTTGCGAAGGCGCCTCATCACTGCAGAAGCAGTCCTGATTGCACGTGGTAAGAAGTTCTATGGTCCTCACATCATCACTGCAGAAGCAGTCCTGATTGCCCGTGGTAAGAAGTTCTATGGTCCTCGCAACTAAACTCCGTAGTTCGCTAAGCTTATGGCGTTACTAAGCACATGAACACGTCAATAATCAGGGGTCGTGTCACACACAAACCAGTATCGTGCTGGGGGACTTCGATATTCTTGACACTGATTGGGAAACAGATGAACGTGCTGTCACTGGCCTACGTCTGATTGATTTTACTGACAATTTCATGACCCAAACGGTGAAAACACCTAAAAGTGACAGTAATATTTTTGATCTTCTATTTTGTGCAAGCGACTCTCATGTCACGATCGTTAAAGTGAGCGAAACGCTGAGAACCAGCGATCATAACTGTATCTGTTTTACAATAGAACTTGAGATGAAAACTTCAATAAACTGCGATAAAATCCATAACTTTAGATTGGCTAACTTCATGGCATAAGAGAGTCAATGGCGTCAGCGAATATAACCCTCGGCCGAGATGTCAATCAATCATTATTTCAGCTACACTGAAAAATATTGAATTTGATTATATCCCGCAAAAAAAACAGGCGATCAGCAGTCAATCAGCCTAAGGATTGGAAGGGAGAAATGCAGCCACTTCAGTCACAAAAAAATAAACCCCCACATCACTCTGCAAGAAGGTCCTGAAACGCGAGTATAAAATTTCTGATAAAAAAGTTGCTGCGAACGCCAAAACAACTCTGAAAACTTTTTTTAGCTACAAATCGAGCAAAAAATTTGACATCCGAAATAGGTCCTCTTGAGAACGACTGGGGTAAGCTAGAAACGGACCACTCGAAAATGAGTGCTCATCGCAAAAGGCGTATTTAAGCCCTCAGCACGGTACGCTTTTCCCCTACCAGAGTTATTAAATATATGGATTAATTTAAAGTCACAAAATCTCCAGGTCCAGACCAAGTTCACCCAAAAATACTGAAAAGGGACTATGAACAAAGCAGCCGAACACCTATCAGACACATTCAACCAGCGACAAGTCTGAACTAGCGACAAGTCTGAAGCTACAAGTATGAGGTGACATGATCGAAGTGTGGAAGATTATGAAGGTTAAGGAAAACGTTGACCGAGCCTTTTCATTCTAGATGCAAACAGATGACCAGGAATGATGAATTCAAAATCGTTGATAAACGTTTCACATAAAATTTCACGCTCATTTTCTTCACGAATTGAGTTGCAGAGTAATGAAACCAACTTCCGGTGAAAGTTGTAAACAGCGATACAATCAAAACGTTCACGCCACGGCTCGACAAATTCTACCAGAATCGCCGCTAAACAGCTTCCGGCTGCAGAGCGCTTACCGGCATATTTGGTGAGAAAATGTGTACGGCATTGACATCCGCACCGTAAAAATTGTGCGTGGCATCAGCACTAGCACGGTAAAAAATGTGCCCGGCATTAGTACCGACTCGTTGTAATACGGTGTCCAGCAATGACACCGGTCAACATTGGTTTAACAAGGAGTGAAACTGAAACAGTCCAGATCAACATAGTGGGTCGGTGGCTTGAATTTCGGATGCTGATTTGCATGGTTTCGAGTATCCTCGTTAAATGTCATTTCCTACTCAAGTAACCTTTCCCTCTCTTGATCTTTTAATCCAGAAACTACACAAACACATGATACTCTCAAAGACGTTTGTCTTCAAAACTAGTCTTATTATTATCAAAAGAAAATCTAGTTTGAGCCAAATGATATTTTGTTGTCTTCGCAAACTTGTGAACTCACAACTGAGCCCCGCTGTCCTCCAAGCCATTGACGTTACTGTACACAACAGCTCCTTACCAATAACGATCGCCGCCCCTTATAACTGAGCCCCGTTACATGCTGAGTCAATAGCGTTGATGAGCATAGCAGCAGCACCTCACCAAGCAAGATCACCGGCTCTAACAACTGAGCCCCGTTGCCCGTTGAGTCTAGGGCGTTGATGAGCACAGCAACCCTTCACGGAGCAGAAATCACTACCCCTCACATCTGAACTCTGTTGTCAACTGATACTAAGGCGTTCCTAAGCACAGCAGCACCCCACCAAGGAAGGTAGGCATCCTCTCACACTGAGCACCGTTGTCCGTTGGTCCAATAGCGTTGCTTAACATAGCAGCCCCTCACCAAGGAGGGACGCCAACCTTCACTTCTGAATCTATAACTTGGTTGAGCACAACAGCACCTCACCGAGCAAGGGTCGGTACCCCTCACAACTGAGCCTCTCTGTCCTCCAAGTATACCACGTTGCTGAGTACTGCAGCGCCCTCCCCCAGCAGTTCGGCGAGATCCACAGAGCACGCCTGGAAGTGCTTCTCACAGGCGCCGTCGGTGTAGCCTATCTCCTCCGCGATGATGTACTCCAAAAGTGCGGGGGACCCGTCTCCGTACCCGGCACTGGGGGCAGAGTGGACTAATTAGATTGTATTAATATTCTAGTAGGAGTTGAGATCCCATGTGGCGAAATATTGATGGGAATATTGGATTATAAAGGCGGTGAATGAACACTAGCTCGCGATTCCCTATTTGTTGACCATGGTTTTTCTATAAACACAAGAGTCTGTGCCTTAAATTTTGTTATTTGCATCGGTCATTCAATAATATTCCTACCAAACCAGGGATTTAGTAGTTAACATCTCTTTTAGGTAAACAAGATTTCTATAACAAAATACGACGACAAATGCGGGAAGGTGGAGCTAAGCCCCAACAGATCCCGCAAGAGTGGCATATTTTGTGCGTCTTTCCCCTGATCATCGTCACTTGGGTGTGAATGCGACCGAACCATCACCACAAGATCTCACCCCTGCACAGTAATAAACTACACCGAGACGCACAAGCTCTTCTATACGTCTTTATGTATTGAATATGTCGGTCGATTTTGGCACATTTGCCGGTCATCCAATTGAGGAATAACTTAAAATAAATTTTGTAATCCTGAGTTTATTGCTTATTTGTAATACATTCACCCGAAAAAATTGATGAGGGTCTTGAATTCTTTTTTTTTTAGATTATTATAATCTGAGATATGTACAAGAGATCTAAATCTTCAGAGAGAGGCGATTCTCATGACGCTATTTCCGTATAAATTTCCACTTGTAATATATTGGCAACAAAAAAGATTAGTTGAGCAATTGATGACATTCGTCAATAAACTATGACGTCGTGTAACCAAAACTTATTAATCCCCGATCGATTTACTGAGCGTTGTGAAGCAGACAGTATGACGACTCACGACGTCAGGACAGATATACATCTCCAACTCATGACGATAGGGTAGATATACACCTTAGACTCATGACGCCAGGACAGATAAACACCTTTAACTAATGACGCCAGGGCAGATATACATCTCCAACTCATGACGCCAGGGTAGATATACAACTTCAACGCATGACACCAGCACAGATATACACCTTCAACTTATGACGCCATGGCAGATACACACCTTCAACTCATGACGCCAGGGCAGATATACACCTTCAACTCATGACGCCAGGACAGTTGTACACCTTAAACTCATGACGCCAAGACCTTCAACTCGTGACGCAAAGGCCGATATACACCTTCAACTCACGACGCCGGGGCAGATAAACACATTCAGCTCATGACGTCAGGGCAGATGTACACCTTCAACTCACGACGCCAGGATAGATATACACATTCAACTCAGGACGTCAGGGCAGATGTACACCTTCAACTCAGGACGCCAGGGCAGATATACACATTCAAATCATGACGCCAGGGCAGATATACACCTTCAACTCATGACGCCACAACAGACATACACCTTCAACTCATGACGCCAAGGCAGATAAGCACCCGAAACTCAACACGTCAGGGCAGATAAACACCGTCAACTCAGGACGTCAGGGCAGATGTACACATTCAACTCATGACGGAAGGGCAGATATACACATGCAACTCATGACGCCAGGGCAAATATACACCTTCTAATCATGACGCCAAAGCAGATAAGAACCTTATACTCATGACGCCAGGGCAAATATGCACCTTCAACTCATGACGTCAGCACAGATATGCACCTTCATTTCTTCCTGTTTGGATATTTGTCACCTAGTATGAGAGACGCTATCATTTCGATACCTAATAAAAATCACTTCAGTTGATCTTAAAAATTGTTGTCAGTCCTTCCTAGCATTCATCTGTAGCCAAGGGAAAATGAGGGTATTTTATAAGGCAGATAGCTTCCTGAAATGGAAAGGAAATCAAAACCCTATGCACATAAATTAATAATTTACCAATTCAGAGTTCATCTCTCAGAGGTTTCTTCAAATTGGACGAATCTAAATCTCTTGCTTATGCGCCTTGGTGCTGCCTAATATCTTTGATCAATCGCATCAAACACCCCAGCCGAGTGATGTTACCCCAAACACTCACTCCAGTCCATCAAACAATCCACTACACCCCAGCCGAGTGATGTTACCCCAAACACTCACTCCGGTCCATCAAACAATCCACTACACCCCAGCCGAGTGATGTTACCCCAAACACTCACTCCGGTCCATCAAACAGCCCACTTCACCCCAGCCGAGTGATGTTACCCCAAACACTCACACTCGCTCATTAAACAGCCCACTTCACCCCAGCCGAGTGATGTTATCCCAAACACTCACTCCCGCTCATTAAACAGCCCACAACACCCCAGCCGAGTGATGTTACCACTAACACTCATTAGAGTCCATCAAACAACCCATTCCCACTATCCGAGTGGTGACTCACGCGAGGAAAAGGTCGATCATCTCTCCCACGAGACCCATGTCTGCCAGGGGCTCCGCCGCCACCTCGCAGACCGCCTTCAGAAGGCACCAACGCCCCGGCAGACCCGCGCTTGGGAAGAGACAAAGAGGGATCAAGCAGTGCCCAGTTACAATCTAAGGTGCTTAGTTTGGTATTCTTCATTATTCTTAAATTTAGGAATGGCCGACGATACACTACCCAAAATTATTAGGTTGGTGGAATGGGACTTCATTAAATGCAAATAGTACAGAAGACAGTAAGCAGTTAAATACACACCTTCCACGTGATTCCAATGTTCAAGTATACAGATGAAAAAATACATTGAAGCGTTTTTCATTTCACTCTGCAGGGCGAATAATATATTCGTCAAAAATGCCTACCGATATAGCAAAGAGAAGGCCTCGAACAGACAAATCGACTCACTAATTTTTTTCTACCTTGCATATTTTATTGTAAGAAATCTCATTAATGATGTCAAGGCATCTCATCAATGATGCCAAGGCATCTCATCAATGATGCTAAGGCATCTCATCAATGATGCCAAGGCATCTCATCAATGATGCCATCGCATCTCATCAATGATCCCAAGGCATCTCATCAATGTTTTTACAGGCATCAATATTATACATCGCGTATAGTGTCAATCGCCGTCACTAATAAAGAGTGGTAGAGTGGTGGTGGTAGAGTGGTGGTGGTAGAGTGGTGGTGGTAGAGTGGTGGTGGTAGAGTGGTGGTGGTAGAGTGGTGGTGGTAGAGTGGTGGTGGTAGAGTGGTGTTGGTAGAGTGGTGGTGGTAGAGTGGTGGTAGTAGAGTGGTGGTGGTAGAATGGTGGTGGTAGAGTGGTGGTGGTAGAGTGGTGGTGGTAGAGTGGTGGTGGTAGAGTGGTGGTGGTAGAGTGATGGTGGTAGAGTGGTGGTGGAAGAGTGATGGTGGTAGAGTGGTGGTGGTAGAGTGGTGGTGGTAGAGTGGTGGTGGTAGAGTGGTGGTGGTAGAGTGAGGGTGGTAGAGCGGTGAGGGTAGAGTGGTGGTGGTAGAGTGGTGGTGGTAGAGTGGTGGTGGTAGAGTGGTGGTGGTAGAGTGGTGGTGGTAGAGTGGTGGTGGTAGAGT
>SDVV010022291.1:0-12976 GCA_016164225.1 Gammarus roeselii | reverse complement strand
TTATATATGCCTTATTCTTCCTCAATTCTATTGGGTTTCTAGTAACATGAAATTTTCGTTTGAGAATGTGCGATTTTTTATACATTTTTTTATATTGGGCAGTTTCTAAGAAGGAGACTCCGTTCCAACGAAAGATGTCTTCATAATTTAAGGTGGTTACTCGCATAAATTAGGGTTCTGTCGAAATGCAAATCCCAAAGTGTCGCAAGATCCAATTTATTTAAAAATAAATACTTTTTATGCATTGATATAGTAGTAACTTATATTCTTTTCAATAGCCAGAACTTTATAATAAAAACACGATACATTATACTGGACCCACTCTCGTTACAAAGAGTCCTTCGTGATCGTCAGCTTGGAGAAATTGTTTGATCAACACACATTTTGCAAAAAGTTGGTGACTCCCATGCATAGTCAGTGGACGGTTGAGCGGGCATGATGAAGCTGATTACGTTTGTAACGACTGGAACAGAACGAATATAAGTACACGGACGGCGACCCGCATGGTCAGTACACTCTGAAGCACGGTGAGAAGCACGAGCTTCGGAACAGAGCACGGCAGTAGATTTTCATTGATCACCATTCATATCGTGAGTATTTTAGTGGGTTCCTTTATTACGATTTTTGACAAATGCTTTCACCTATTGCCATTATTATATTTGTGCATTCACTCCTTTTGAAGTTGAAAAAATAACATTCCTTAGAATGTTTGAATGCTATCCTACGCATCAAACAGTTTGAAGGCAAGAAAATGATTATTCAACGAACGTTCGGCAGATATTTCGGTCAATTATTCTCTTCGACTCGTGTGTACATATATTACAGTTTTGAATTAATTTATCTATGGATGTTTCATTCATTATTTGACCTAATCAACATATTTTTGAATTACCCATCGTTACTTGACATAGGATTTTTTTCTTGTGGGTAGGGCGTTTTCGAATGCATAGTTATAAATAAATATGAACTTCATCCATACACAAACGAGAATGTATTATTTGTAGCTCATAGCATTACCTATAAATATATGGAATATATCTAGGATAAGTATGATGATAAGGTATGACCATCAGATCAGAGCGGAGTAAATGAAACCGCGTATGAAAGGTAAGTTCTATCATACTTGTGCAGCAAAGTATCCAATTGATATGAACTCCTGATAACATGAAGTATTACGATCGGACATTGGAATATTTTTTCTGAAACAATTAGAAGATAGTCTTAATTTTGTTTATCCGAGTAATCCATGACGTGACTGTTGACATGCATAGAACGTAGAATCTTTCATAGTGTATATCATTGTAATAATCTTAGTGTTTTAATCATAGTCGATGAAGATTTCATCAGCAGGCCAATATAATTCCGTCCCAGGTTGCAGGCTCTTTACTAGGCAAGAAATATGATCCGTTAATAGCATTGTTCACTCATCAAAAAACAACCGCTCCCATCTAGGTAAACCAAACCATATAAAGTCAAATATACATATGACTGTTTTTATGCTCGTCGTGTGTGAACGCTGCACATTATGATCAGTGAACCTTTCAGCTACGCTATGGCACTGTCACCGGCATATTTCCTTGCGCGTCTAGTCGTTGCACTTATGATCAATAAAAATAGCCTTGATGCTTCCAGTACTACTGTCAAATACTTTGCTTGTCTAAACAGTCCCAGTTATGGTCAGTGAACATGAGAAAGACGCTACCAGTATTGCGGGTATATCCAATGCGTGTCTGACTGCTCTACTTTATGATGAGTGACGCTACCAGTATATCGGGCCTATCCTTTGCGTGGCTAATTGCTCTACTTTATGGTGAGTGACCTCATGAGTGACGCTACCAGTATTGCGGGTCTATCCTATGAGCGTCTTAATGTTTTGCTTTTTGGTCAGTGAACTCAGCAAAGACGCTAACAGTATCACAAGCTTAACCAATACATGCCTGAATACTCCACGTTATGGTCAGAAAACACAGAAATGACACTACCTGTGTTGCAGGCTTATCCCATCTGTGTCGCAATGCCCCATAGTATGATCATTGAACCTAGCAGTGACCCTTTCATGTCACCGGCTTATCCCATGTGTGTCCCACTGCCCCTTTGTATGGTCATTCAAATAATCAGTGACCCTATCAGTATCACCGGCTTATCCCATGTGTGTCTCAATGCCCCATGTTATGTTCATTGAACACAGCAGTGACCCTATCAGTATCCCCGGCATATCCCGTGTGTGTCCCAATGCCCCTTTGTATGGTCATTCAACACATCAGTGACCCTATCAGTATCACCAGCTTTCCCATGTGTGTCCCAATGCCCCTTTTTATGGTCATTGAACACATCAGTGACCCTATCAGTATCACCGGCTTATCCCATGTGTGTCTCAATGCCCACGTTATAGTCAGTGAACTCAGCAGTGACGCTGTTAGTATCACAGTGATATATGGCAGCGTTGATATGACTAACGATGAATTTTAATGATTGATTAACATTCCACTAACACCTCCGCTACGGATGATCCGAATGATTGATTAACATTCCACTAACACCTCCGCTACGGATGATCCAAATGATTGACTAACATTCCACTAACACCTCCGCTACGGATGATCAGAATGATTGATTAACATTCCACTAACACCTCCGCTACGGATGATCAGAATGATTAATTAACATTCCACTAACATCTCCGCTACGGATGATCAGAATGATTAATTAACATTCCACTAACACCTCCGCTACGGATGATCAGAATGATTGACTAACATTCCACTAATACCTCCGCTACGGATGATCAGAATGGTTGATTAACATTCCACTAACATCTCCGCTACGGATGATCAGAATAATAGATTAACATTCCACTAACACTTCCGCTACGGATGATTAGAATGATTGATTAACATTCCACTAACACCTCCGCTACGGATGATCAGAATGATTGACTAACATTCCACTAACAACTCCGCTACGGATGATCAGAATGATTGATTAACATTCCACTAACACCTCCGCTACGGATGATCAGAATGATTAATTAACATTCCACTAACACCTCCGCTACGGATGATCAGAATGATTGACTAATATTCCACTAACACCTCCGCTACGGATGATCAGAATGGTTGATTAACATTCACTAACATCTCCGCTACGGATGATCAGAATGATAGATTAACATTTAACTAACACCTCCGCTACGGATGATAAGAATGATTGATTAACATTCCACTAACACCTCCGCTACGGATGATAAGAATGATTGATCAACATTCCACTAACACTTCCGCTGCGGATGATCAGAATGATTGATTAACATTCCACTAACACCTCCGCTACGGATGATCAGAATGATTAATTAACATTCCACTTACACCTCCGCTACGGATGATCAGAATGATTGATTAACATTCTACTAACACTTCCGCTGCGGATGATCAGAATGATTGATTAACATTCCACCAACACCTCCGCTACGGATGATCAGAATGATTGATCAACATTCCACTTTCACCTCCGCTACGGATGATCAGGATGATTGATCAACATTCCACTAACACGTTAGTGTATACATTATGCATGGAAAGTTGATGAAGAAGTGCGACTCAGAATTAGCCCAACACCCTTCATGCATGGAAACTGGTAATCGACAGGATAATCCATACGGATACTTTTCTTGACATAGATACAAAGGTTAATGGTTGAATCTTACTTTCCATCAGTATACTGCTGCCACGGCACTGCAAAATATTACATTTCTTGCAGTTCGTGAACATAACGTACCCATGTATATTTTTAGCTTCCGGTCCAGTAACCAATGTTTCCCACCTTTTTGAGGAGCGCTGGTAGGCTGCGCTCCTCAAAATGGCTTGCCCGAATGTCACCCTGAAGAGCTTATTATGAAACGGTGGTATTTTTTTCGATTCAGGTGTAAATTGACCAACGCCTTGAGAGTGTTTTCGATGTCTGAAACGCATGTTTCTGCAGAGAAAGTAGCAACCCCAATCAAGATCGTAAATTCGGTGTTGTAAATTATTTGTTTGGTTCCAGGTCGCAGCGTCCACTGGTGACTGGAAGACTATAATTAAAATGGAATCGAGGACGAATATCATTAGAAAAGTTATTCGGATTATACATGGATACTTGAGCAGCGAACACATTACAGCGCATATGTACGGATTTGTACGCGTCCAAATTGTGCTCACTGGACTTGACTTTTACAGCTTCTCGCCTGATCCTCTCCAAAGAATTCCGCTTGTAGAAGCATTAAGTATGCTGAAGGACCTTTCATATTCTCTGCAATCCTGGAAGCTAAATCGCAGAAATCAAGCCCTGAAACAGCTTAAGATTCTGAACTCGCTTAATGTTGGATATTGTTGTGATATGATTTTTGATTCATTGATTGAGATCATAAGACCAATTATAACACACGTCAATAGTCTTCAACAACAACAATACCGCAACAAATGCTCTAAGATTTTGTCTAAAATTAAGCATCAGATTAAAAAAGCAAAGCTCTATATATCCAAGAAGGTTTCCTCATTACCAAAGAATGTTACGAGCAGCGACGACTTCCATTTCACTACGACATCAGCCGATGACGTGACGCTCATAGCGGAAAAACCATACGTGATACTATTACATTTATTTAGTCAGCTTGCACCTCACCCAGCTATAGTGATTCAAGCGGTGAACTCACCGATGCTGGAAAAGTTGTCTCAAAACACGATGACTGAAATCATAGCTAACTCTACGGATCCTATCTGCCAGATTTGCCACTCTAATCTACAAGAAGTAACTGCGATTAGTTTCCTTCTTAATTGCAACCACGTTTGCTGCCAACGATGCATGGCGGAGTGGTTCTCGATTTGCCTCAGAGCAAAGCAGCCATGGTAAGTCGTGAATTGAGTTATATACAACTTTATTTCAAGTGGTGATCTTAATCGTAATGACTATCAAATCATAACAACCAGTAATATTTGAAGGGGATTGCTCATTGTACAACAAGGTGGGACATCCCTCTTGAATGTTGTTCATTACTGCTCCAAGCAAAATTGAATGATCGTTTTATATCCAATGAGGTCGAAATTTTAGAAGAATATGTTTTTATTTTGTAACACAAAAAAAAGAACGTTTATTTCATAGTTTTGGAATACGTCTTTGCACCAATACATTATTGCATCAAGTCTTTTTCTTCATCTGAATTTGCGACACCATAGAGTCAGTAGGGAACTGTTCATTTTTATTGCGGAATAGATCTTTATTGTTTGAACGAGGGAACAATAATCGAATCACGCCGTATGTTTGTAAAGCGAATTGGGGAGTCTTCTTTAACATCTTTTTGCAGGTAATGCACATACGATCATATCAATATAGTTGAAATTATCTCGATATTGGAATACCTATCAAATACAGTTGTTATTATTAATCAAAACTGAAGTTATAACAAACACGTGTGTTTATTATAATAGAAATGTTTGTTCCTATTAACCAGCGAATAATCTAGCATAGAATCCATCATGGAGATTGCCCGATAAATTATAAGCATTGCACGATATATCAATTGTGAAAATTATATTGCTTTCGTTAGTCGATCAAAAGATTTTCGTTGCCTGCCATGACGCAAATCTGTTTTGTATCTTGATGTATTTATCATGCACATTGTTTTATGCTTTTTTTTCCCTCACAGGAGATGCCCAACTTGCAAACGAGAGGCCGTTGAGAGAGGAACGATCTTGATCAATGGTAGAAAATATGTTGATCGATACCATCAACAATCAAACGTACCTGTTGTTATCAGTTTCAGGGAATGAGTTCATCGAATAAATACAGACAAAAACTCATTCATAATCCTTAGTTTTTTAGGCATGATAGAATCCGACATATATATTCATCGGAATGGAAATACTCAGGGCAATTGAAATGTTTCTGAACATCAGGGCTTGATGGTTGATGACTGTTCACAACAACCATCATGTGTTGCACCTCTGCACGAAGTCCGTCACATACGACAGTAATGCTCGACCAGTACTCATTAGGAGTGGCAGCTATTGAACCCGAGTAGCAAAGTGGACTGATTGAGCGTTTAAACAGTTTAAACAATCGTACGTATTCCATTTACGTGTGTATTCCATGATCTCCCATGAACTTACTACGAACATCTGAAATAAATCTGATTACAATGCGACCATAGCTTTACATGTTTGGGCAACATTGTTCTGCAGGAAATCCAAGTGATGCTATCCACCTGATATTTTGAAGAAAGTCGGAGGACCAATTGTCAGAAATTGCCTTCACAATCGATGGACAATCTATGGGATCCAGTGGAAAGTGTAGGTCAATCTGTTGACACCCTGCTCCAGTCTGAGAGACGACTGCTCGCTGAGCTGGGCATTCCATACAGGTTGCCGGACACAGCGCAACGCATCATGCCACGTCACGTCTCGGTTGAAACGTGACCGTCGGCATCACGTTCTAGCCGGAACGTGACGCCGACGGTCACCGAACGCGATGCATACAATGGCTCTGATTCAGAGAGAATTCGAGGAGCGGTCGCTGAAACACTTCGGCACCAGGTAGGTGTGCCGAGTTTCTTTGGCGTCAACTCTTGGTACTCGAGAATCACTTAGGTTCCACCAGCAAACTTTGATAGCTAAGGTAGGAACGATGTTTGCCCAATTTATCTTTGGTTCGACGAGGCAGGAGTTGAGGGACTATAATAGTTTCTTCAGGAGTGTCCGCGAATTATCTGAATGTATGAAATTTTCTTCCCAGAGCAATTCTGTCCCCAGCTTCCGCTCAGTCACCAACAACAACCAAGAAAAAAATAGCTTCCATAACCGTTCAACACAGTGGTGGATTTATTGGTAGAAATCTAAGTTCTTTTCCAACCTGATTATTTGGCCGTCGCTCCCGCTTTGGAGCCTCCGGTGGTTGAGGGGGAACTCAATCAAAACAAGTTTTTCAGGAAGCTTGGGCCATTTGCGACGTATTGGAATAACAGAGAGCGTTGGTTGCGGTATAAAAGCTGCTTTCAGGGCCATGACTGGTTTGAAAAGAGAGGCAAACCCGGCTTGTCATGCACCGCTGGACAACTCTACTTTATCTAATCAAATCAAGTTAGACGTTCAATTACCGTTAATAATGTGGTCCATCGTTACTGATTATTATCCCGCTGTGTGGACAATAAACGGACGTGTACCTTGACCAAAGCTAAATTTGGCCTGAAGGTAATTGGATAAATAACTCAATTCAATGACGGCTAATGACCACCGGCCCATATAGACTAATAATATCCACGAGGCAATTAGCTGAGGTTGTTATGTTATCAACATTCAAACGGCTACAGTCTTGACACCAAATGTGTTTTCAGTCTACCATTAGAAGACAAGTTCATTGCCAGGTGCATCCAAATGTCCAGTTTTATTCAATCCATGCACAGATTAAGGAGCAAATGAAAAAAATATCTTCAGAGTCTTATAATTGTATATTCGTAGTACTACGATTGAATAACAACTTGTTCTGACGGGAACTGGACATTTAAGTGAACCTCTGTTTCCCGAGGGGCTCTACACCAGCAAGTTGTTGACGAGGGAAAATAAGTACCGGACGTAAGATTCGTTGTTATCTGTATCCGCCTCAATGTTTAACTTCTTGGTGTGCACCGCCATCCGATATTTTCCGGTGATTGCTGGTATCAAAACATTTGACTGGTTTTCAAAACCTTCATTGACGATGGTTCCTCAGTTGTATACTACCAATACTAGAGTATTGCTCACCAGTCTGAGGTCAAGCTGATGAGTCACACTTGCGGATCCTTGATAATATTTTGGTAAGAAGAAACTGAAAGATTGATTCGTGGTGTTTAGCATAATGATTTAAAACAT
Organism: Gammarus roeselii; assembly: GCA_016164225.1. NCBI lineage: Eukaryota > Metazoa > Arthropoda > Malacostraca > Amphipoda > Gammaridae > Gammarus > Gammarus roeselii. Next base: position 5,099 of record SDVV010022291.1, on the reverse strand, counting down.
TGTCTTAAGGTCTCTACCACGTAACATTCATTGAAACATTTGCTTCCGGAGAGATTTATCCCTTTTAGTTCTGCTCTCCTTGATGTTGCAATATATGATTTTATTTTGATCCTGTGCGGTGCTTGTCTTCACAGTTTTGTCCTATGAATTTTCTGTTGTTGGTGTAGAGATTAACATGCAAATGGTAAGATTGAGACAACCCATCTTTCCATACCAAGACAGTCCATCTGCTCTGATCTTCAGCCGTTCTCCCTGCTGGTTAATGTGGAGGTCTGTTTTGAGGTGTCTTCAAAATACAGAATTACCAACTATTACTGTTAATAATACGTATTTTGGACAAACTTCAAATATGATAGAGAAGTTTATTATATTAGTTATTGAAAGACTTGTGAATATGAAAGTTACAAAGCCCCACTGCCGAGTTAGACCAGTTTAGAGCTGACCGTCAATATTTATCTGCGGACCAACGCGAGCTTCTTTAGATGAATCACGATTTCATTTTGGTTTCGGTTGATTAAGACGATGGAAGGGGGACTTCGAATAGGTTTTTCTTCGACAATAGGATCGCTCCCTCCACGAAGATATTGAAATGAAAGTCCTACAGCGATGAAATTTCTACGTATTTTTTAATTTCCCTGCTGAGCTCCAGTCCTCACATTACAGTTCGTCTGACATCTTCTTGATGCAGCAGAGGCAGAATTCCGACGGCTGTTGGCACGGGCTATTTGTTTGCAAGATAATAATTGTATTCAATATATTCTTTATTGTAGTGTTAATTAATGTCAGTAAATAATGTAATTGTAAGTAAGTAAGATCAGGATGAAACTGGATGATAGAAATTTACGTTGTATGTCTGGAGAGCCATCAACACAAAAGAGCTGGAGAAGATGGGCCACTCAGTGATCTAACCTCCGTTATCTGGAGACTAATCAGTTGATACGGTAAACTTTAGATTTTCCCAATTCATGATTATTGATGTACACAAATTAAAATAATAGTAAGCAATTGACGATGCACATAAAGTTTGTGAAATAATCGCAAGATAATGTTCATTTACATTTAAAATAGTTCTTCTATTTATAATTCAAAACAAGAAAACAGCTTGACAACACTCAGTTTGAAACCGAAAATCTTTTTCATCGTAGTTCACTTTTGATCGCCAGTTAGATTCAAATAATTATCCGCATAAATCAGCAATGTAGGTCATACACGAACTACTAGGAGAAAAAAATAATAGGTAATCTTCAGAAAATCATCACCCCTTCTCGTATCAAATATCGATCATTATTTCCACATCTGCTACTTACAAAGAATAACGGATGTTAAACTTGGTTATTGAATACATTTTCCAACTTGCACTCACAACGCATACCCATGAAGGATCTTATTAAAATAGAATGGGACATTTGCCACCAGTTGTACACTTCCGAACGACTGTTTTGCGATGGTTCTTCCAGCTACACGTGTGATAGTTCCCAAATGGGGAGTACAGAACCTCGATGTGTTAATTCAGTCGACAGGCGGGAGAAACGTCCCAACTGAACGCACAACTTAGTCATGTCTCTTTAATGGCGCATCCAGTAAAGAGGTGCTAAACACTGATTCTTGGTTGCACGATGCGGAATCAAAGTTTGAAAGCGTGGAGACATAATTTCACAAATTCGAAGATACGCTGAACAGTGAATTTGCTGTATTCATAGAGAAGGCGAAAGGTTATCTGAATCGAGTAAATGAACTTCCAGCGGTAGACGTAGAGTCTAATGACCGCATCACATCGTTAGAGAATTCAGTCAATGTAAACGAGACCCAGTTTTAAATGAAGTGAACAGGAGGCAGCCAGACGGTGACGAAGCAGTTATTTTTTCCTTTGCCAAAAAAATGAAATATGCAGATGAATTGAAAGGCACACACTTTCCAGGTTTAGATCAAGATCATCACAAAATAGGAGACTAATAACGAAATCCCTCTCTCACAAATGTCATTTGCCTCTGTCAGGGATAGAAAACAACGTTACATTATTTTTCAATTGAACAAAAAGTATCTCGACAGTTTTGAACAATTAATCTCGCTTTAGTCATACGTAAGCTGATATGAAAGTTTAGTACCAATAAAATTAAATAAATCTGCGTGAAAAAAAAATCTATGTAGGGGACTCGTAGCACAGCTTTGGAAAGAATTGTGCCAAACGAACCTGCTGCTTGTTTTGAATGATTTAATTGAAATATACGAGGCGAAATCTAGAATCAATATCATATAAATACATTGTTTTCCGAAAGTTTTCGATTAAATCCTTTACAGACACATTTATAAAATTGCAAACAATCCGTATCCGAATCATGTTAAATATCTATTTAAATTACTGGATAAATTTGGGCTCACGGATAGACGGCAGCGATCACGATCTCAGCGATCTCATAATGCTCAGAAGCAATCTTGTTAGAGACGTGTTCATGAGCATTAGCTAGTTGGCAGACGATACTAACTGGAGGAAAAGGGCAAACAGAACTGAGTGTTTGCCGGTCCAATTAACCTTGAACAAGGCCGTTGATTGTTCAGAAGACTGGCAAATGATATTCAATGTCGACTAATATGGACTGCGAACCAATCAAAACATTTCATTCTCTGCACGATAAATCCTACCAAGCTGCCGTATGGGGAGCCTACTATGACTCGCATTGAGGCTCTGGTGGAAATATGGCTCAAATCAAATCTAATCAAATCTACCAGAATCGCCGCTAATTTGCTTCGGGTGTAGCACGTCGTAGCACGTTTCAAAAATTGTGTCCGGAATCAGTGCCAGCAGATTAATTATAGAATAATGTTTAAAAGTACGGGTAAATTTTTGCCGATAATGGTGCTAGCACGGGGTCTCGTTACAAAACGGTGTCTCCTAATAATGTCATCTTGGTTTAACGAGAAATGAATCGGAGTCAACCGTGGGTCGATTGCTTTCTGTTGAGGGTCTTATTTAAGTGGTTTCGAATAACATCATTGAATGTTTTTCCGATCACATCCTTTCCCTTTCTTGCTTCTTTACTACAGGTACTACAGGAATTTATAATGCTGTGACCGACGTTTGATTTCAGAACTAACCTCCCTGCTATTTAAAAAATCTAGTTCCGCCAAAACGCCACTCAATCTGGTGTTCTACTGTTGCACCAAACCAAGTTCTTACCACTTTATCCCCTTTCAAACCTTTACCGTTTTCCCCCGACCTAAAACAAATTCACTCCCGTGGCCCAAACTAAGCTAATCTGTGCTAGTTGTAATGGGGAAAGTTTATCTTGGTAAGAAACAAGAAAAACAAACATTTTCAGGGAAGAACAAATCACAATATTATTTCGTATGAACACAATGGAAGTTCCTGCATTATGATCCGACTTAGATGTTACAGGACAGTTATTGTCAGCGTGTACACAGATAAACATGCTTGAACGGGACGGCGAGGAACAATATCATAGTCTGGTGTTCGTAGCGCAATTACTGTGAACTTTAGTCTTTCGAGCACAGGCTTAGAGGTGATCCAACGTAATCAAAGATCTACATGCTCTCGCATTAGTTTGGGTCTAGCAAATTACTGTAGTGAATTTGCTGATTAGTTAAAGTGCCTTCTTGGTTTTGTCTCCTCAAATTTTGCTATAGAAAAGATTAGAATGGGAATTAAAAATTCGTATCCCATAGGTAAAAGTTCATTGTATAGTGGGTAAAAAAATAATTAAAGCTATAGAACGTGAATGACGGTGATTGTAGAAGATCCCTGCTAATATAGCTATATGGTTGGGTGCATAGAGGTGACAATTGTGTGATACAGGGGAGACTGGGTAGGCGAGAATGGAAAGGGCGAGGTCTGGAAATGATATAGATCGTGGGTGACTCAAGGAGACGTGATGATGGAGTGAGCGTGTAATGCTAGAAATCTGCATGGTTTGCGTCGAGAGTTACGTTGACTTGGAAAATGAGAGCTTCATGACAGTGGTTGCAGAAGTGCACTATTCAAATTTGGAGAAGAGAAAGGAGGTGGTGTGTTATGTGTGCAGTGAGCACAGTACGACGTCGACACTAGATATGGACGACATCTGAGCGAAATTTCTCACGAGAAGAAAATGTTGGAATCTGGATAGAAAGAAGGTGGTGATAGATGTAGATGGTCATATGCTGAGCGGAGAGGTTTTCTGTGTCATTTTCAGAGGAGTCGAATGCTGAGGATGACTGAGAGTCTGAAGAAATCACAATGATTAGTGACAATAAAATTCGCCTCCGAGAGAGAAAAGTGTTGCGTAAATTCCATACTGCATCTCTTCCATCTCTAGTCAGAACCATTTGAAATAACCGCATAGTACTTGATTTGTCGGGCGTTCAAAACGTTATTCAAGTAAATGATCCAAGCTTCAGTTGTATTTTACTTATGCTTAAAACATTCTGTTGTTTGTTTTTATTGAAAATTATAATGCATTCAATTGACTCAGCGAAGAATCATATTTGTGTTACTCAGTAATATAAATATTATCTGAATGCTCTTACTGAGTGAATTAAAGCTCTTCTTACTCGTTGTTCACTTCTGACATTTGAGTACGTGCCACAGTTTACTGAATAATTGAACTTCCATTCAATCTATGACCATTTTTGAACATAGGAAAATATATTAAAAACAAGATCACCAACCCTATAGCGGAACAGGTGAATAAACACAAGTATTCTTCCTGAATTATTAACCTAATTCGTACGGATGCCGACGAGGTTATCCCGATTCAGATCAATGAATGAGCGCAACCCTTTCCTTTGTGGCAGAGCCGACAGCGACGGTCCCGCGCGTGATCAGTAGACCAGCATTTCATTACCTAGCCTCAAATAATATACAGTCCGGACAGAATGTCTGGTTAGGGTTCAGTCAGCGTCGAACTCTTAACCAACTGCTTCTCGTGTAAGTTCATTGTGATGAGAATCCGAGTGATAATCACTCAGCTAGCAGAGAAATCAAACCCCTGATGCATATAATATTGAATAATCTATGCTTTCTAATACTATCGACCGGGTTTCATCCAAATAAAACCGCATGAATAACCGTGTTGCGTTTTGTTTCGACTATATATTTATTTATA
>SDVV010022290.1:0-12976 GCA_016164225.1 Gammarus roeselii | reverse complement strand
AAAAGCAACACTCCAAAATTTCAATAAAATGTTCAATTTTTCGAGGGGTCTCACCTCAGTCAAGTAACCAAGTTATCACTTCAATATACCGACTTGGCTATGTTATCCCTCGAAAATTCGAAAAATTTATTGAAATTTAGAATTTCAAAGTTTAGTTATACAGTTTTTTAGCTCATGTAACACGTACCTACGCATGTACACTTACACGCATATACGTACACAGCCCTATACACAGGCTCCCCTCCCCCCGCCAAAAAAAACATGAAATCACGTTATAATAGCTAGCTGCATACCGCGATTGGAGTCAGTGTTACATTGAGATCGTGCGTTGACGCCCGTTCCGTCTTTGAATAAACAAAATCAATATTTTGTTTATTCAAAGATGATATGACTTGATTCGAACAAATATTTACTCGTGTTGCAAATAACATTTTTCTACAAATGCGTCGAACAAGAATCGTATCAGTGGGGGATATTATCCATATATAGATGAAGAATAGAGGAAGCAGGATTCTTGTAACTGATGTCGATACATTCCAGTCGTATGTAACAGAGTTAAAAGGAAATAAGGATGTAAATCTCGAAATTTATATGATCAAAGTAGAAAATCCCCACGAGTGTAATAAAGCTGAGGAGGTGGAAAATAAATTTTAGCTAAGGACAAAAAAAAATCTGGATCGTATGCAACAAATTCTTTCGAATGAAGACCAGTATTACTTTGAATTAGAGAAGTTTCAATTAATTATGGTTCGAGAAGAAGAAGCAATACATTTGTGGACTCACGGGAATGGAACAGCCTTCGGTATTCGTATCAGAGATATGATGGAGTATATGAAGGTTTTTGAGATGAAACTGAAACATAGTGATTATGGTTATGGTTTGATGTACGAACTGGGTACAAAAATGTAATATTTCTAAATCCTACTACATTATCTGTGAGTTCACTCATTACTATTTGCTTATAAATCTGTGCAAATAAATTTCACATATGCACGCATACCTCCGGAGTTTTTGAATTTTGACTATAGGTTACGTTAAATAATTGTTGGTTTGTGAAAGTAAGGGTAAGTTAGCGTAACTCACAGTAAAACTTGAGATATTTCCATTTATAGGTAGGTGCACGTTCGGTATGGTTACCCATTTCATCAAGAAATAGTAATAATTTCCGTATGTAGCATCAGGATCATTCCGATTTTTGGAGAAGATTCAAGAAATCTGCAAAACATTTTGGCCCCATGATCGATTTGCTACTTTAAATGAGTGTAAGTTTAGTCCATGAACGTTCATAAGAATCTTACCAGTCACAGTGTACATTGATACACAGCACAACAGCGAAGAATATGACGTAACATAATATAGTTTTCTCTGATCCGCCCTAGTTGCACCATCTTGTTTTAACCAAACAACAGGATGGATGTCGACATACATTATATTATCTAGCATTTCAATACATGCTTCGGTGTTCACTTTGCTCATAGTATTCGTATCGAATGCTTCAAAAATTTATGCCCCATTCACAATGGGAACTTAGGTCTCACCAAACTGTCACCTTCGGTGCATGCAAAAGCGTCTGAAATACCTTTTACGTATTTTGAGAGTTCTGTTTACAAAACATCTGCTAATTAATAAAAACATTTTGAAAAATGCGACCCTCCTTGTTTAAAATTAACGTGGTCGCATATAATCGCTCTACATCGAACAATTCATTAAATCGTAGACAAAACAGAAATCATATTTTATTGTCATTGCTCGAGAGCTGCTGTGATGTTTGCAGTTTGTAAGGTTTCGGTCCAAGATCAAACTACATAAGGCGCCTGACTGATTTACGCCTGATCCCTAGCTGATTTGTTTTCTTGAATCATTTAGTTCGGATTGGCAATGTTTTTTCAGATCTTGCATGTTATGAGCGTCCTGAATTACCCTAGTTTAGGTTAATTATGCTGCGGTTTGCTATCCACAGGGCTGACAGCCTTAATGTTGATACCCAGGTTGGGCTGTATTTTTTGACATATTCGCTGTTCAAGTTATTTGAAGAATTATTAATGGAAAACATGCTGCTTTCACTATTCAGTTGGCCCTCTATGAAAATTTTTATTTATCTAAATTGCTCATAACAGCGGTAGAATATGCAATAATAGAGGCATCTATTAAACTGCATAACAATTAAGAATATAAACTTTCATGTGATTCTTGTTTCACCTTACTACGTCAAATAGGTCATGAGTTATGAGCGTCTTCTTTCGACCGTTTTTTTTTGTGTCACTTTGTAGAAATTTGTCCCAACTCTGTAAGGAGGAATATTATAAACATTGGAAACAGTCAATCTGATGCAACATTAACACGATGTTAATGTTGACTAATATATATTTAGCGATGCGATTGTTTTGATTTAAAAAAATACATCTAATTTGGTTTTATTGTTTACGAATGACACCTTATGTTCTTCCACGCTTATTGCAAAGTTATGCATTATTTTTATTATTTACTACACATTGTTCTGAGCATGGAACCACCATTTGTTAATATTATTTCATGTATGCAATTGCTTGTGCCCGTCACTGTTAAATAATCCAGGTAGAATATAATAATAACATGAGATCTTCTCACCAAGCCATCCAATGGATCTCTGCTCATTATCGGTCTTAGTTCGCGGTCATGCGCGGTTAAAATGATGGGGCAATGAATCATGAGATCAAGCCCACAGACTCGTCAATATTTCCTTCTCATAAATTTAATTAATGATGTTCAATGCGATGGAACGAATAGTTGATGAAGTCAAGCGTTACGGCGCAAATATTAGATCAGAGTTTCCTTTGTTTATTTCAATAGTTATGAAGGACAAATTGCAAATTCTCAGGTGAAGCCCTACGTTCGAATGATAGACGTTCTGATGATAGATTTATCACATCAAGTCTATTCTTGAAATTACTCGCTTTAACGAAATTCAAGTTTTCGAGATCAGTTTCATGTAGCGGATATCGCACTCAATTGGTATTAGATCTGCAGTTGATGTTGATTATTGACGTGTTTTTATTCATTTATTTTTTCAGTACATATTTACCCACAGCTCGTTAAGTTCTAGGAAAAAGTTACGTTTCTTGGTTGTTGTGTGGAATGTGCCTGACATGATATATAACTTTTATGGACAAGATATCAAGCTTGAAATATAAAAGGGAGAAGTTGATCTAATTTATCCAACCATCGTACAGTAGCATTTCGTGGGAGTATAACCCGAACGGGTGCGAGACGCTGTGTTATCGCAAATAACTTTGACGGTAACATGAACCGTCTTCTTACCGTAAAATTTTGGCGAGTGGAGTGGGTCTCTATGTACATGGCGATTGAAAGTCAGGTCACATGAACGTTTCTGTCGAACCGACCATGAACCAAGAAGAAAATATCGATTTATCCGGTAATCTTTTTACGACATTACCATTTTTGCTCAAGTGGCTCTGTTAAATAACATCAATTATATTATTGGTGATCCAATGATGTATTTATTATACACTGAGAAGTATATGAACGAAGATCTATCTCCCAACAGCGTATAAATCTTTACGTTACTAGCACTTAGATGGCATTGAGCCGATGCAAGGCTGAACTCGCACCCGACCACGCATGAAGAACCAAAGCTATCCAGATAAAATAAATTACCTCTTTTATAACTTCATAAGCGGCAAAAATATTTTCCATGTGCCCAAATATGATCTCCGAATCACACAATGTGCCTGGCTGTCCCCATAGCGTTTACTTGATTTGGTCTCAGACTTGTTCAAGCTGAATCAGAGAAATCCCAGTTCAATGCGATCAAATCACGTGAGCGGACGGTCACATCAACAGCAAATGTGGGCGTTTGAAGGGAATTGGCTATTTATTTGATAACTGGGATGAAAAATGTAAAAAGATGGTAGTTCCTACATCACAATAAATGAAATTCACCGTAACGTTCTGGATAAAAGAATTACAGAATGGCATTAATGACTCGCATTCCGTTTCGAATCAACAGAATTTTACCAGATACGAATTAATTAAGAATTGAATTTGTATTGTCATGTAAGCTGTTCGGAAAATATTCACTCATTTTGGAAGGATAACGACGAATACTTTACCTGAAACCGAGTGTGTTTTTTTCATCTAGAAATTCCCGATCACGGCGTTTGAGTGCTGCCTCTGCTATGGACAGGGTCGTTTAGCTATGTACTTGGAAATTGCGTTCACGATTCCTGATCTCAGCCTCGAGTGACGTCCGCTATTTCCTTGTGTTTCGGTAAAACTGCCGGTCACTACTCAAATAAAAAAAAACGATGTTTTCTTCGGTTTTGGTTGGACTGTTTGTCAAAACTTAGAGCGAGACGTCCTGCTGTTTTCTTGTCTTCAAGTTAAACTTCCTGTCACAACCTAAAGTGAGACGTCCTACTGTTTCCTTGAGTTTGGTTGGACTGTTGGGCACAACCTAGAGCGAGACGTCTCGCTGTTTCCTTGTGTTTATATTAGACTGCCGGTTACAGCATTGAGTAAGGCGTCCCGCTGTTTTGTTATGTTTAGGATAAACTGTTGGTCACAACCTAAAATGAGACGTACCGCGGTGTTCTTGTATTTAGGTTAGACTGCCTGTCGCAGCCTAGGGGGAGACGTCCCGCTGTTTCCATGATTTTATGTTTGGTTGACGTGATAGGTTCTATCGCTCGTACTGCTTTGGTCTAGGATATTCAAATGGATCGTCTTACAAGCTTCAGTATGGAATAAATGTGGTGCAGTTATAGTTCCTTATATTTTTGCTTTGGCCACAACTTTGTCAGTTATCATAGGGTAATGATATTTTTCTTCGAGGCTGTTCAAGAGTGATGCTGCTTAGCAATAGTGTATATGTCACGCAAACGCGGATGGGACAATCTAATGATTAGGGAGGATCTAATTATATTGCGTGTCCGACTTAGTCTCTATATAACTCGGACATTGTAATTTATGTCCAGTTAATTGCTATGTGGCCCTTTTAATCACTTTTGGGGCTTTGTTAGTTTAGGACTCATTTGAATACGATATACTTATCTATCGTATTATTTAGTTTCAATGATTTTCATTGCTTACACCTGATTTATTTAGGGTATTCGTATCCAATGATACCGTAGTCAAAGAATATCGTTGCTCGATCGTTATAATACATATATTTTAACATCTTTCTCTGTATAAGTGATGACCATAGTTTGTACGTGGTATTTTATAGCAAAAAATTCGCTATAATTTGTCTAAATCCATTCGCTGTTCTCCGTTGTATGTATTTTTGTTTAGTCTGGACTTCTTCAATCGTTTTCTCTGACGTTGAGATATCGAACGTAGAAAATGTTTCAAAACAAATTAGGTGGCTGAATCATTTCATTAGCTGGTCATGGTGAACAAAATTATCTGTACCAATGGAAGTATCACGATTTTAAATTCATTTCTACAATATCCAACATTTAGATTTTCGGTCTCCAAGCGTTTCACGATTCGTTGATGGTTAAACTCGTTTGTCTCAGAGTAGGCAGTTTTGCGGTTCAAAAGTACAGTACCCGGTGAATAATTTATATTTTAATAGATTTTAATAATTCCTTTAGTTCAGTCTGCACCGAAACAGTCAAATGAGATTGCCAGCATGTGCAACACAGGCCCTGGAGATGAGCGGTTTACGCGTCTTTCAATCCGGTTCGCTGTGGACAATCAAACAATTTTAGGATTATATTTATTTATTATTACATAGTAGCATGACTACATGGAAACATTTTCATCATATTAGGATCATTTTTTCATCGTATTAGGAGCGGGTTACAGGGCTATACGTCTACGCATTTTCAATCCGTATTTCCGTGGACAATCAAACAATTTTAAGATTATATTTATATAATTTATTATATGATTACATAGGAATATTTACATATCATGATCATTTACAGGTTATAACCTGTTGATGTGAACGTATTTTCATCATTCACTCGAGTACATACGCTGAAGACAGTCTCACCCGGCTAACGCCTCTTACATGTGAAATCCATGTTTACATCAGGATCATCATCACCCAAGACACATCGTTTTCTCTTTCTAGTGAAGATTGGTTTATTTTCAATGTTTTTTTGGGAATGTCTGGATAGCTATAGGCAAGAGTGTTACAGGAGTCGAGATAGTAACGTTTGTTTTCAAATTTACTGAAGCAGTTTTTAATGGTGCGTACAGTTTGAAGCTGGCAGACTTGTGCGTGAATGTTGTGTATGGTACCAAAGTGTGTAGGTTTTCTAGCTATGGATGTCTCTGAATTGTTCATGTTCGATTTTGACTTGTGTCTGGTAATTGATACCCTTAGCAGCTGGTTTGTGCCCTCGGACTCAAACAACATACTGTAACACTTGTGTTGTAAGCAGATGATTTCACTCGGGTAGTCATCAGCTGTTTCGCTGTTCAGTAGTCCCAGCTGTCATTTCTCTGATTCATCGTACATGGGATAATTTTTCGGGTAGGTTGAGAAATCCCTGTATTCAGCCAGAGGAGTTTGTCGCATTTTCTGGCTCAATGTAGGTCTCAGCTTTGAACAAGATCAGCAACAAGTCAGTGTCCGAGTAGATGAGCGAAATGTTGTCACCGTAGCGTGGTTTCAGTGTGTGTCATAGAAGACACTAAACTTTTGCTTTAGCTTCTGTTTCAAACTGATGTGATATATATCCATGAGTGCAATTCAATTTGTTTAATATCCATCTCATTTTATAATTCAAGGCAGGAGGCGTTGTATTGTATTTCAATGCAAGTCATGTTGCATAACTGTACTTTCTTCATCGTACAGTGGATGATTTTTGCGGTTTGTTGGAGAAGACCATGTATTCAGACAGAGAAGCTTGCCGCATTTTCCGACTCAATATTGGCCATACCTTTAAACTGGAATAATATCTACCGCATTTCAATGCCACCCATTCTGTATTACAATTCATTGAAAGTCATGTTGCATATACGCATTTAGGATATTGAAACAAAGATATTGATATTGAATCAAAGATTTATATGGTATATTTTTATTGATATTGAATTTTGCCACATTTATATATATTAGAGAATTACATGTGTTTATCATTTATACTAAAACATAACCATTCACTCCGAAAATCGACGTGAGCTACTTGGCAAAACATAGGTAATGATTTTCGACCTCCTTCTCTTGTGTTATCATGACCGGCGATATCAGACCCACTCGAAGGGTTCTTATTCTATGATAAGCATTATTTCTTATCTCAAGCTGTCGGCTCGTCATATCGGTGTAGGATTTATCAGCTTTGTTTTATTCTCGTATCTATTGGATTCCAGACTAATGCCCTTTGTACACATTTCAGATAAACGGGTACCTTTGGGAAAAGTGTGTGCAACACTTTCAATCCTAACCTTGTAACTAAAACTTTGTTTTTAGTCCTCAGCGAGCTTTTTCTCAACCCAAGTTTTTTAATTATAGTTGTATGTTTATGACATCGAATCGTTTCAGGTTTCTTCTTACCGTTGCCAACATTATCATTCACTATATTCCCGCAGATCTCCGATATAAACATAATTCTCTTAGCACTCAAACGTTTGAGACATGATTTCCTCTCCTCATGTTTCATTACAAACAATTTTGAAACAAAGTCAGCAATACATTTGATTTTATTGTCTAATTTTACACTTCTTATACTTGATACCCTTCCATTACCCCATTTTATGATTCGGTTTCCTTCAACTTTGGCAGGTTTTTCTTCACATAACATCTCCTTGGTATCACTATAACACGCTTTTCAATATCACTGTCACTGACATCCATTCCACTTCAAGTATCCCATGTTTTTCCCATATTTTTTATTATAATCCATTTCGTCTTAGGTTTGGGTGTACTCCCTCCATTTCAACCGATCTTTATACGTTCCACGTTTGGTTGTTACTGGCATCGCTCGTTTTTTTAAGCTCCACCCTGTTGAACACTGTCTATATCATTATTTTGTAAACCCAGTTCCGGATAATTATGTTCTATCAATACACCCGTTGCATCCTCAGAGCTTGTATTTTCTCGTCCATTTTCAAGATTATCATATTCAAGCAAATAACATATACCCTCCGCATTATCTTTTCTGGTAAAATATTTCCATATCAAACTTGGCGACACCCTTCTACAACACAAGCAGACCGTTAACTGATTGAGAATAAATCTGATTCCAATTTTTATATCTACTTTACCATAAACATACACGGTTTTCACCGGCATATGCCGATATAATGTATGACGTATACACGGTTGATACCGGCATATGCTGATATAATGTATGACGTATACACGGTTGATACCGGCATATGCCGATGCAATGCATGGCGTATACAGGGTTGATACCGGCATATCCTGGTATGATGTAGTCATTTCCACGGTTGATGTCGGCATATGCTGGTGTTATGTAGGCGTATTCATGGTTGCTATCGGCATTTGCCGGTAAATGTAGGCGTATACATGGTTGATGGAGGCATAATGTAGACATATACACACACACACACATTTTTGTATGCATATACAGGATCGGTTAACATCTATAGCATTTTTCCATTTGAACAATATCCCTTGCTTTTGTTACAAGATATTTGATGTGTATCAGCTTCACGGCATCTTAAGTTGAAAGAATTAATCATCCTAACCTAACCTAACCTAACTTATGTAAGGTATTCAGTTATTGATAAAAACAATGCCTAACGAAAAACTGCACTTTTTTTATTTTGATTTGATACAATTCTAAATCACTTATACACGTTATTCACACCCATAGGTAATTACATCGTTGTTTGAATGTTATAGATATTTAATTTGATTCTTGATTTATGATTTGACACAATTCTACGACACTTTTACATGTTAATCACACCCATCAAAAACCCAACTAACCAAACCTAACCTGACCTTATGTATGATATTCAGTCATTCTTATATACATATGATCCCTTCCACACGGTTCTTTATAAAACGTTCACCTAATTCTACACGGTTCGTTATGAAACGTTCACCTATTTCATTCTACTTCGTCGTCACTCTTGACTCATATAAGTTAGCACAGAGAACAGCTTATCTATCTTAGATGGATTGAATGTTACAAGTGGTTCATATATGTTTCCATCATCTTACAAACGGGCACAAGGTCTCAGACTATGTTTTCTCAGTTTTCTTCGATAGCTCCTGGCACTACCACCTTTGACGACTTGTACTGTTGATTTGCCTTTTCTCTCCTATTATTTTTATATTCTTCACGATGACTTCGTTTCAAATGTCACCATGCATTATTTGTGGATTCAAGTTTATTCATTTATATTTCTTGCTGGCAAAGTTTACAAACACCATCACCCCGTTACTTTCGAACAAACGAGCTCTCAAGTCATACTCCATCATTCCACAATAGAATCACAACCTTGACTGGCCAAGATCTGATCGGACTCTGATTTATATCCTACCATTCTGTCACACAGATATGGCATTTACCCCGAGATAGGTTTTTGAGTATCGTTGCACCCTTTGAAACATATTCTTCTACTGTTTTCGACAAATTCGATGTTACCTCCTACTTACACGATGTATTCAATTTCATTGCATATCCTTTTAGTTTAGGATAATATAAACAAGTGATTAAGGATTTAAAACGTTTTATTAGTATTTATTAGTATAAATTACAGATCTTGCTGGATTCAACAGTACTTTCTAACTTATTCCTTTTGATTTGTAACATCATTGTTCGTACATTCAACCATACCCATCATCACGATGTTTCATGTCCCTCTGAAAATTCTTCATATACTCCAGCATATCTTTGATGCGAATACCGAAGGCGGTTTCGTTCCCTTAAGTCCACAAATGTAATGCTTCTTCTTGAACCTTAATTTTTTGAAACTTATCAAATTCAAAGTCATTCTAATCTTCATCATTGAGGAATTGTTGCATACGTTCCAGATATTCTTTGATTCTTTGGTAAAATCCGTATCCCACTACCTCAGCTTCATTACAGTCATGATCATTTTCCACTTGGAGCATATCAATTTCGAGATTTGCTTTCTTATTCCCCTTGAACTTTGGTACATACGACTGAAAACTTGTCGACATTAGTTATCCACAGCCGACTGAACTTTTCCTTCATCCATAAATGAATGTTTTCACCACTCTTTTGTTTCTTGTTGGACCCATTCTGAGATAACTGTGATTTTCAACACTAGTAAATATTTGTTCGATCCGACTCATATCATCTTCGGAAATTTCTTCTTCCAAAACACGTAAACTAATTTTTGCCACGTGAACATTCATTCTTGTCTATTTGAGGATGAGCTGTCCTGCTTCACTTGCACTCAACGTATCACTGACTCAAATCTCGGCATACAGCTAGCTTTTTTAATGCGATTGCAGGCTTTTTTTAAACAAAACATTAGGCCTATCATCGTTCGCCTTGGATACGGTCGCATCTTCGACCGCCAGCATCCGTCAGTTGTAGCCGCTCGTGCAAGAACCTAACGCAGCGCGGTATCTTAACCACTCGCTTGCTCTACTTGACCCGTGAAACGTCCGCGTTCTGACACCGGCGATACCACGATCGTTTTAGCTCACGGGTCGAGTAGAGCACCGGCGATGCCACGATCGGTTTAGCTCACGGCGATACTGCTCCCGGTACCGCATTTCCCCTTCAAACAACGATGTAATTACCAATGAAAAATTGATGAAATTGACTAGATCGAAATGGGAAGTGTGAATCAAAACTGCAAAGGATCTATCGAATATGAAATACTTGTATCAGTCAAACCTTTTAAGATTAAAAATCTGCCCACTCAGCTAACTAAAATGGACCAAAAGTGACCATGAAGTAGAATGAATTACGTGAAAGTTTTACAAAGAACCGTATTGAGGGTCCATAGATATACATCAATGACTGCATAGCGTACATAAGTTAGGTTAGGTACCATACATATGGTCAGGTTAGGTTAGGTTAAATTTTTGATGGGTATCAAATCAAAAAAGTGGAGATATTCGTTTTGCATTGTATATATCAATGACTGAATCCCGTACATTTGTTAGGTTAGGTTGGGTTATTCTGATGGAAAAATGCTACAGATATTAACCGATCCTGTATATGCGTACACAAATGTGTGTGTGTGTGTGTGTATGTCTACATTATGCCTCTATCAATCATGTATACGCCTACATTATGCCGGCATATGCCGACATCAACCGTGAATACACCTACATTATACCAGCATATGCCGGCATATGCCGGTATCAACCGTGTATACGCCATACATAATATCGGCATATGCCAGTATCAACCTTGCATACGTCATACATTATATCGGCATATGCCGGTATAAACTGCGCATGTTCATGTTAAAGCAGATATAAAAATTGGAATCATATTTATTCTCAATTAGTTAACGGTTTGCTTTTGTTGTAGTAGGATGTCGCGAAGTTTGATATGCAAATATTTTACCAGAAAGGATAATGCAGTGCGGAGATAAAATTAAGCAAATCAAGATCGACGTTCAGGTTTTGGCAACATCTCAAAAGTCAGCATTATCTTGTATATGGTTATCTTAAATATGAACGAGAAAATACAAGCTCTAAGGATGCAACGGGTGTATTGATAAAACATAACAATCAGTACCTGGGTTTCCAAAAAAATTATATAGACAGGGCTCAACAAGGGGCGAGCAGAAAAGAAAGAGCGATGCCGGTAACAACCAAACTTGGAACGTATAAAGATCGGTTGAAATGGAGAAAGTACACCCAAACCTTAGACGAATGGAATATAATGAAAATATGGGAAAAACGTGGGATACTTCGGGTGGAATGGATACCAGTGACAGTGATATTGAAACGCGTGATAGTGATACCGAGGAGATGTCATGTGAAGAAAAAACTGCTTAAGTTGAAGGAAACCGAACTATCAAATGAGGTATTGAAAGGGTATCAGGCATAAGAAGTGTAAAATTATACAATAAAATAAATGAATATCTGATTTTAATTCAAAATTGTTGGTAATGAAACATGAGGAGAGAGAATCATGTCTCAAAGGTTTGAGTGCTAGGAGAATTATGTTTATATCGGAAATCTGCGAGTATATAGTGAATGGTAATGTTGGCAACAGAAAGGAAAAACCTGAAACGATTCGATGTCATAGAGATGCAACTATAATTTAAAAAACTTGGGTAAGAAAAAGCTCGCTGAAGACTTAAAAACGAAGTTTTGGTTACAGGGTTAGGATTGAAAGTGTTGCATACACTTCTCCCAAAGGTATCCGTTCATCTAAAATGTGTACTAAGGGCATCAGTCAAGAACCCAATAGATCAGAGAGAAAAAAACAGATGATAAATTCCACCCCGATATGACGAGCTTCAGGTGAGAAATAATGCGTATCATAGATAAAGAACCCTTCGATTGGGTTTAAATCGCCGGCCAAGATAACACAAGAGAGGGAGGTCGAAAATCATTACTTATGTTTCGCCAAGTTGCTCACGTCGATTTTCGGAGTGAATAGTTATGTTATCGTATAAATGGTGAACCATTGTAATTCCTTAATGTATATAAATGTGTCAAAAATCTAATATCAATACAAATATATCATATAAATCTTTGTTTGCAATATCCTAAACCTAACATAACTCGAATGACTAGCGTTGAAATGCTTATATGCAACATGACTTGCAATGAATTATAATACAGAATGGGTAGCATTGAAATGCGGTGGATATTATTCCAGTTTAAAGGTATGGCCGATATTGAGGAGGAAAATGCGGCAAGCTCCTCTGGCTGAATACATGGTCTTCTCCAACTATCTTAAGAATCATCCCTTGTACGATGAAGAAAGGGCATATATGCAACATGACCTGCATGGAAATGCAATACAACGAATCCTGACTTGCATTAAAAAATGCGATAGATATTGAGCAAATGGAAATTGCACTCGGCTACCTAAGGCATCATATA